>OX030965.1:2799200-2836700 GCA_943735955.1 Piscicola geometra | reverse complement strand
TAGTTTTTATATATTGTGCGATAACTATGTGATTAGTTACACTGTAGCATGATTATGAGATTTTAATTAGCTTAACCTGAATAATTAAATTTTAAAAAAATATAAATAAATCTTCGTTTTTATATAGCGCCGGGCACGCAACTGAAGCGCTCACTACAAGGACATCGGTTGCACTCGAGCCTAAGACCTTCGGTTGGCCAAGCCGAGTCGTTACGCATTCAGCCACCCGTTCATGATAATTGAGCAATTAGTTTGACCTTCTGCCTTGCTCCTCGACACCACCTCCACCGCCATGTGACAGCGTCTCAGGCCACTCCTTGAAACAATAGAAAAAAGAAAATGAATGAAAGGTTTAAAAGTTAATATATATATATATATAAAATGGTAATAATAATAATGATATATAATAAAAAAACAATAATACTAATAATAAAATAGTAGTGTCAATTAAGAAATGGTGATTCGAGTAGTGATGGCACTGGCCTGTTGATCTTGAAGAGCACGTGGTACTTGAGGTCTTCGACGAAGTTGGCGTGGAACTCCGGGCAGAACTTCAGCATCACTCCATTCTCCACCACCTGTTGCCATGACAACCACCATCAAGTCGTCACTCAAAGCCCTTCCCCTCTTTCAAATCTCAATGTAAATCCCACCCCATTCCACCAGATGAACCTCAACTTACCCACTCTTTCTCATTCCAACCTGTCCAGCCCTGCACCCTCCTTCCAACCCCGTCCAATCCTACCCCCCCCCCTTTCCAACCCCGTCCAACCCTAACCCCATCCCATTATATCCAACCTTACCCACCACACGCCAACACAACCTTATTTATGACGCCGTCGAAGGAGGGGGAGGAGACGTTGACACAGCCGCCCGCCAGAGGGTCAACCTCGGTGGCAAGCACCATGTCGCCCAGGATGACCGAGGGTCGGCCCTCTTGCAGTCCTGGGACCGCCATGTAGATGAACTCCCCCTTTGCCTCCATGCCCACCTGTGGTAGGTCAGTGGGTGTGGACGGGTGGAGAGGGTTGAGGGGAGGAATGGTTTGGATGGTGTGGAAGGGTTGTGAAGGGTTTGGGGGAGCGGTTATATAGTGGTGGTTTGTGAAGGGTTGGGGGTTGTATAGTGGTGGCTTAGGAAGGTTAGGGGTGTGGGTATTTAATGGCGGTTTGGGAAGGCTGGAAGAATGGTCATATAGTGGTGGTCTGGGAGTGTTGGGGGCTGTATAGTGGTGGTTTGGGAAGGCTGGAAGAATGGTCATATAGTGGTGGTCTGGGATTGTTGGGAGATGGTTTTTTGGTTGTAGGGTGGGAGGGTTGGGGAGAGAGTACATGGTGGTTTGGGAAGGATAGAAAAGGCTTATTTGTTGGTGGCTTGAGAAGGGTTGGGAACGAGTTGAATGGTGGTGAGGTCCATTTCATGGCTTGGATGGATTAATTAGAATGCCACCCGCTACCCTCTATCTCTTTTTACCAAACCTTCATTCCCCATTTCCACACCCCCCTCCCCCCCCCCCTCCTTCCCCTCCTCTAACCTCTCCCCCCTCCTCCCTTCCCTCCTCTAACCCCAACCTCCTCTAACCCCTCACCCTCCCTCCCATACGTTTTCCAAGTCGTAATGTCTAATCTCAATATTAGCCTGGATCTCTTCCAGGTGAAGCAGTGCCTGGAAGCGCGCCTTGTACGTCCGAATGTTTAGAGCCTTTAATGGGGGGGGGGGTGATGGTTAGGAGTGGCTTGTGATGGGCGTGGCTAGGTGGGTGGGTGGGTGTGTGGGTGGAGATGGGTAGATGTGGATGGATGGGTGGTTGTGGATGTGTGGGTGTGGGTGAGATGATAGGTTTATATAGATGATGCGTGAGTGGGTGAATGAAAGGTAGGTGGATTGATTGATGAACGATGCTTGGATTAATGAATAATTGTATTAGATTATAACCAGCCCCTAATCAATCAGCCATCTTCAATTGCACCAATTACCCCTATCCACCAGATATCACTACCCCCCTACCCCCTCCATGCACCAGGTGACCAACCATCCACCTCCCCCTACCAACCTTTCTGAGGCATGGCAGAGGCCCTGTGACGTCATGGTTGGTGAGGACGTAGTTGAAGAGGGATGGAGAGACTTCGTAATGAGACATCCTTATCAATGGAGCCTTGCCTGTCTCTGTCCTGTCCCTTTGTGGGTGTGTGTGTGTGTGTGTATGTGTATGTGTGTCTGTTTGTGTGTGTGTTTGTGTGTGTGTGTGTGTGTATGTGTGTCTGTTTGTGTGTGTGTGTGTGTGTGTGTGTGTGTGTGTGTGTGTGTGTGTGTGTGTGTGTGTGTGTGTGTTTGTGTGTGTGTGTGTGTATGTGTGTGTGTGTGTGTGTGTGTGTGTGTGTGTGTGTGTGTGTGTGTGTGTGTGTGTGTGTGTGTGTGTGTGTGTGTGTGTGTGTGTGTGTGTGTGTGTGTGTGTGTGTGTGTGTGTGTTGGGATGTCCAAAACTCTTAAAACATGCATAACCTCAAATAAAATAGAACCAAATAAATATTTGTAGCTTGGTAATGGCAAATATCTATAATGAAAAATATTCTTACATTCAAAGACGCACTATTGAAACAAAAAAACATAACAAATACAAGCAACACCTCCATGACGTCATCTTGGGGGCGGGGCATGAGACCTGACTTCCACTGCCAATCAACTGGTTGCGTTCCAGACACCTTTCGACGCCATTTTGTTTTTGAAAAGTGGACTGAGGTGCTGAATCGCCTGCCATAGACCTAGTAGCGGCATTTTCTACAAACACTTTCAGTTCTCTGCCGATTTTGAAATCCTTGAATTTGAAGACTAACGTCTGTGTATCCAGTCCAATGAAACTGTGGGAGTTTGACATACAAATGGTTTTGTCATATAGTTGTTATCTTTATTATTGTTAAATCCCAAAATCTTGATTTGATCCACTATTATATTTTGAGATACATAAAAGTTACTACTGCACGCAAACATACACACACACACACACACACACATACACACACACGCATACACACACACACACACACACACACACACACACACACACACACACACACACACACACACACACACACATACATACACAGACACGCACCTGGCTTGGCAGAGGAGAGAGACGCTGATGCTGGAAGAGGGAAGAAGGAAAATCGGGAAGGACTCTAGGAACTTTCTAGATTGTGCCTATTTGGTGATGATAATGATGTTGGTGATGGTGATGATAGTATTGATGATGCTGGCAGTGCTGATGATGATTGAGAGTTTAATTGGAACAACTTAATTATTATTATTATTTATATTGAAATTATGGGTACAAGTTACATTTCAAACTAGTATGCCAATTAGTGATAGTATGCAATTTACTGTGCTGAATTGATTAATTAAAGTATCATGATAATGATGATCTAGTCATGATGATGATGAAGATGATTACCTGAGTATCGATGGAATCCACTCGGAAAATGGTGATCTCAAACTGAGAAGCCCCCCTCGACAAGTGCATCGAGTTCAACAGCTGTACCTCTGTGCCCTTGTTCCTGTGTGTGTGTGTGTGTGTGTGTGTTTGTGTGTGTGTGTGTGTGTGTGTGTGTGTGTGTGTGTGTGTGTGTGTGTGTGTGTGTGTGTGTGTGTGTGTGTGTGTGTGTGTGTGTGTGTGTGTGTGTGTGTGTGTGTGTGTGTGTGTGTGTTAATGACTTGGTATGAAGTCCATACCATAGACTCACCTTATAAGGACCTGCAGGGCTTTGGACTCTCCCAGACTCATTCTGCCAAAGTCACCCCCCTCCGCTTCCACTCCCAACTTTTCCTTCAACAAGACTTCCATTTCTACTCTTTCATTCCTTCTCTTCTCAATCATTTTCTCCTTCAACTCTCTCAGCCTTTCCTTCTTATCCTTATTCTCATCGACCCAAACCTCGTCACAATCATCATCAAAGTCTGACTCGGTAGAACTGTCATCCCAGCAAGTTTTCGCCTTGAAGACTCTCTCTGCCTTCCAATTCTCCTTTCTGTTCTGTCTGCTCGCAACCACAACTATTTCGTCACCAACCTTCGGCATTTCGAAGCCGCTGTATGAATCCCTGGAGAAGTAGATCTGATGGTCTATCAGTCCATAATTGTCATTCACGTCTGTCACCACCCCTTCCACTTCCTTGGTTTCTTTCCTGGAAAATAGGATCATGTTTGGATTGTCAACGTCTGTGCCCTCGTACTCCTCGTCAGCGGGATGAAGACCCAGGATGTCCTTAAATGTTTCCCACATTTTGCTAAAATGATGATGAAATATATAATTGATTAGTTTAAACCAAAATATTTTATCACCCTCCTGCAGGGCTTCACTTTTAGATTTATGGTGTTTAAATTGTTTTTAAAAAAATTTCTCATTTGAAACGATTCAAAACATAATTTTTTTTCACAAATTTACATTTTTAAAACATATAAAGTTTATATTCTAGACACTAATTGCAATGAAGTAAACTCCAAAGTAAAATATCATTTATGATAATAACTACTTAAAACTTCAGTTTTTATGAAAAAGAATAATTTATAATATTTTTTAAATGATCATCATTTCAAAATAAAAACCCAAAAAGCTCAATTCAATCCAAATTCACATCATTCTCGCTCAAGCGTTCAAATGGCTTGTGACTTGGGCGACTTCTTTGAATAAATCATCTTCTGTTTGGGAGTTGGCAAGGCAGCGATCGAAGGAGGCGAGACAGACTCTGGCACGAAGGAAATATCCTCCTTGGGAGGGGTGGCAGACTCGGCAGGTGAGCCAGGCGGTTGTGATGGCAGATACATATCAGGCTGGTCAGAGGGCCCTTGCGACACTGGCATGTACGAAGGTCCTCCGTACTGAGAGGCAGGTGGGTAGGCCGTCAAAGCTCGCGAGGGGGTGTTCATGCCGCCTGGAGTGGCGATGGGAGTGGCCAGACGAGACCTCCTCGCTGCAATGATGGACGCCTTGTTGCCCTTCTTCTTCTCTTCCGCCACGTCACACGAACAAACCCGGCAAGTCATCAGGATGTTCATGACGAAGTGCAGCAGCCAGATCAAGAAGAGGATCCACGAGGCGATCTGCCGAAAAATAAAAATAAAATAATCGGAAAAAATTCTCCACTTGAAGTTTGAACGATTTGTAAAATTATTTTTCGCTCCGTTTTTGCAACCGACCGCAGCGACGACGAGGCAGCCGTAGAAGGAGTGACCTCTGACGCCCTGTGAAGTGCCCCTGGCCACACTGAGGCTTTTCCAGAAGTCTCCTTGAGAGCCCAAGTCCTGGCACTTGTAGCTGTGGTTGTGTGGTTGCTTGGGAATGTGTGGTTGTTTGTGGAAGTGTGGACGTGTGGTTGCATGGCTGTGTAGTTGTTTTTAGTTGTGTTTAGGCTATGACAATTGTAATAACGGACAATCAATCTTCATATTTCAAAGCTCCATCTCACCCCCCCTTGCAAACGTACTATTGAGACTTCTCCAAGCCGATGATGCTCTTGTCAGGCATCCTGTTGATGAAACTTTCGGTTCTGTTGCAGAAGTCAGCAAGACCCGATGTCACAATGCTCGCCCCTGCAACCTTTGGGGGGGGGAGGTGGGGGGTTAGGGTTAGGATTAGGGTTATAGTTTTTTAATAAACAAAGTTTGATTCTTTGACAATGACTAAATAAATTAAACAACATGAAGATTGATTTAAGAAAAATGATCAAAAAATTGGTTAAAATGTATTTATACAACACTTGATGAAATATTTGAAGAAAAAAAGTATTTAAATTTTTTTATTTAAGACCGGAAAAATATTTGAAGAGTTGACTTTAAAAAGTTCACATCTTGACTTTGAAAGAATTTGACTTAAAAAGTTCAAAAGTGCCAACTTCGAAGAACATGATGCAGAAGTTGATGACGAGGAAGACCGGGTTGAAGGCCCTCAAGATGTAGCTCGTGTTCCAGTCCAGCAGGGACCTGGGTGGAGTTGTTGGTGCTGTTTTTGTTGTCTTTTGTAGAAGTTTGTTTAAAGAATGTTTTGTGTTGTTGTTTTTAGAAAATGACCATCATGGCGGTGTTTTGAATGATGTTAATGGTGGATTGATTGAGCTATTACGATGTTTTATCATTGGTAAAGGCATCAAAACTACCACCTCCTGCCAACCAAACCACCCTCTGCCCAAACTAACCACCCTCCACCCAAACTACAATTTTTCGACCAAACCACTCCTTTCTCTTCGACCAACTCACCACTCGACCAAGACCCTACTCCCAAACCAATTCACCCCCATCCAACAAAAAGCACCGCCACTGACTGCAGCGAAGTATTCTTCTTTTCGGTTGCCTTCCTGGAGTAGACGATGGCGTTGACGCCGCCCATGAAGGTTGCATAGAAGATGTTGATGGCCAGGTTGACGTACAGCACGTACAGACACGATGGCTCGTTCCAGGGCCAGATCGTCAGCTTCTTCCACTGCACAATCTCGGCGAATAAAATGCACGCTCCGTGGAAGTTCCTCTGTGTCGGTGGTTGTCAGTGGTTGTCGGTGTGGCTTTGTGGTGGTCGGTATCTAGGCTTGTAAGACTATTTAACAAGTATTTTTAGTGTTTCACATGTAAGCTTGCAAGATAAAATAAAATGTATTTTTAACGATTTTGAAAATAATAGTTTAGAAAAGTTTTTGAAATGGAATTTAAGATTAAAACTGACAAGCGTCACTCCCATGGGGATGACGACGAAGAAGCCGAAGAAGGCGGCGCTGAAATAGAGAAGCGTCTGCAACTTGATGGCGTCGATGCCGTGAGGCAGACAGCCCACTGAAGCCATTGTCCCAAAATTAGAGAGAACAGGTTGAGTTTGGGAAAATGATTTTCGCTTTGGTGTTTAAATATTGTGTGTTTGGATGATATAGCTATCAAAATGTCTTTTCTTTCACTGTGGTTTTTGGATGTTTTATTTATTAATTAATACTTTTTTTATTAGTTTATAATATGACATATTTGAGTTAAATATTCCAAATACATAGGATGTTTTGATAAATATCTAGAGGCTTTATCAGTTCCCGAGCAAAACTCCAGGTATGACAGGTGTTGGAAAGAGAAATGTGAAGGTTTAAAACTAATTTTTATATTTTAATTAAATTTAGATTTGTTTTTAACTTAATTATAGCTTTGTTTCAAATACTTTATTCTTTCATATCTTCTATATTCAGTCTTTAACGAAAAAAATATTGCATGTAGTCATTACCGTTATGAATTAATATCTCTCAAGTAATAACCATAAAATTTAATATTTCAATTTTAAATACAATTAAAAAATCGTGATTATATAAAATATTTATTCTTTTAATGTAAGTTGTCTTTGCTCGATGTCTTTGACGTTGCTAAGGAAAATGGAAGACAGCGAATTGCATGGTAAGCATTGGGTCCATTTGTCCGTTCTAAAGCTTAAATCATTGAAAATTAATATAATAAATTTTTATTATAATTTGAAACATTTGAGTTTGCCTATTTGAAGTGTGTTAAAGTTTTTAAATGATATTTTATTGAGTCATTTGTATATCGATCCAACATGCTCTTGGTAATACTCTTGACTTTGTGATTTCTTCTAATTATAGCAAAATTAATGACTTAACATCTATTCCACTCCACTTTACTGACCACTACTTTATATCTTTTAAATTATCTCTTGTTCAGCCTTTTTCTAACTTCCCCTCTTCTATTGTTAAGCGCTCTTGGTCTAATTTTGATAAAATAAATTTTACTAAATGCTTTCTTTCTTCTGACTTTTGCTCTAAATCTTTTACTGATGTGGATAGTTTTATGGATAATTTCAATCTTACTCTATCTTCCCTTTTAGATATTTTGCTCCATTTAAAACTTTCCGGTATCGTCTAATCTCTAAAAAATCCCCATGGTATGATTGTGAGTGCACGACTTCTAAGCGACTAGTTCGCAAGTATGAACGAATTTATCGATCTACTCTCTCTGTATCCTGTTTGAATAAATGGCAAAATTGTTTCTCTTCTTATCGTACTCTCCTTTTTAATAAACACTCTTCGTTTTTACGAAATTCTATTATCTCTTCCTCCAATTCTAAAAATAGGTGGTCTTCTTTATCTAAACTTTTATATAAAAACTCTCTTCCTCCATCTTTCTCTCCTGATGACTATCTTGAATTTCTAACTAATAAAATATCTAATATTAGATCTTCGTCTTATAATAGGCCTACACCATCTTTTACTAAGTTCACTTCTGAATCATTATCATCCTTTTCTCCCGTCACATTGGACCATCTTACAAATATAATTAATTCTATGTCTCCCACTTCTTGTTCTCTAGATCTTATTCCTACAACCCTTTTTAAAGAACTCTCTTTTTTATTCTATCCTATTGTTCTGGATTTGGTTAACTTATCTTTGTCTACATCTAAATTTCCGTCTGCCCTCAAATCTTCATTTATTATTCCTACAATTAAGAAGCCTTCTCTTGATCCTGCATCCTTATCCAGTTATAGACCTGTATCTAACATTTCCTTTCTTTCTAAGGTCCTTGAAAAAGTTATTTCTCAACAATTAACCTTCTATCTAGAAAAAAACTCACTTCTTCCTTCGTCTCAATCTGGTTTCAGAATTGGTCACTCCACTGAAACTGCTTTACTTAAACTCTATAATGACCTTATTTTAACTTCTGATTCTAATGCCTCTTCTCTTCTTTTATGCCTTGACTTTTCAGCTGCTTTTGACACTGTCGACCATACGCTTTTATTAAATGTTTTAGACTCTTCCTTTAATATTACTGGTTCCTCTCTTATCTGGCTTAAATCCTACCTTTCTGAGCGAACTTCCTATGTATCAATAGAATCTTCTCGTTCTTCTTCTGTTTCTTTATCTTATGGTGTTCCACAGGGCTCAATTCTTGGTCCCTTACTTTTTATTCTTTATACCTCGGAACTACCTAATATTATTTCGTCATCTTCTCTAAACAGTCAAATTTATGCTGACGACTCCTATATTTATACATCTTTTACTGACTCTTCTCTTGACCTTACTGTTGATAAAATAACTCTCTGTCTTCAATCTATAATCTCTTGGGCTTCTTCTATGTTTCTCAAACTTAATCCGGACAAATTTGAACTCATATATTTCAATAAAAAATCAAAGTCTTTACTATCTCTTCCTTCTTTAGTTTTGCCTCCTCCCTCTTCACTCTCTCTAAACCCTTCATCTTCTATTCGTAGCCTTGGTTTTATTTTTGATTCTAACTTGTCTTTAGCTCCTCAAATTCTATCTGTCTCTAAATCTTGCTACTTCCACATTCGTCGTATTAAACAGCTTCTTCCTTTTCTCGATGATCCTACCCTACAACTTCTTGTATCTTCTCTAGTTCTGTCCAGGATTGATTATTGCAACTCTCTTTACTATGGTCTCCCTAATACTACTTTGGCTCCTCTAAATAAAACCTTCAATTGTGCTGCTCGTCTTGTTGCTCGTGCTCCTAAGTTTTCTCACATTTCTCCTTATCTTCGTTGGCTACCTTTGAGATCTAGAGTGACTTTTAAAATATGCCTAAATATGTTTTAAATTCATAACTGTAATGCTCCAATCTATCTTAAAAATCTAATTAAACAACCCCCTAAATCTGGTCTAAGATCATCCACCTTTAATCGTTCTTTTCGTTTTTCAGTTAAACACTCTTTTGCTAAACGTTCTTTTTCTTACTGTGGTCCTCTTTTATGGAATTCTTTACCCTCTTCTTTAACTTCAACTAAGTCACTCATAACTTTCCGTCGAGGCCTGAAGACGTACTTGTTTGGGACGTGATGGCTGAGCGCTTTTGTTCACTTAGTAAAGGGCGCTATACAAATTATTAGTGATTGATTGATTGATTGAATGGTCTTCAAAGGTTGTTTGCAGATGATAGATCTGGGAGAAGAGGAGATCCTAGGATTCGAGTAAATACAACTTTATAACTTTTTATTTATTTATTTAAAACAGACGATTATCAAATAACAAGTTTCAATGACCAAAGCGTAAAAATGGCTACAATTCTAAATCGAATCCATTCAGTTCAGACTCCAAGTATGCAACTTTTGACACGACGATCGGACTTATAGAGGAGATTGTCATGGGTGAGTGCATCTAATCACTAGATTCTATTGGCGATTACAAGCAGACGAATGTTGAAAGCATATTATTAGGATTTTAAAGTTCTTAAAATAATAAAAAATTATTCAATTTAAAAACTGGATAAAAAGTTTATTTCAAAGCACTCAACGCCATCACAGAGGCCGACTTCCAGCTGATGCAGACGACTTTTTTAGACGAGCATTGTCACTTCTTCGACTCCTCCGATGAGAACAAGTTCATCTACACCGACCTGCACAACCTCTATGTCAGTCCTTCTAAGGGACGCCTCTGCTAGCGCCATTTTATATTTTTTTTACCGCAATTTGTTGAATATGAATAAATGTATTTTTTTATAGTTTACTTGTTGCCTCAACAACTCTGTAAAACTACAACTAACATCATCATTTTAAGAAATGTCTTCTTAGAAATCTTTTCCGAAACTAAATCAACATTGTCCACAACGACTGCCACCAACAACACAACCACTTCAGTCCTTCCTGCCACTACAACTATTTCCAACACCGCCACCACAACCTCTTCTTATACTGCCGAAAAACAATCACCACTTCCAATATAACCACAAACACTTTTTCTATAACAACATCAACCACTACAACAACAACTACAACAACAACCCCAATAACATCCACAAACACCACTACCACCACAACAACAACAACCTCAACAACCACCACCACCACAACCAAATCTCAACAACAACAACCACAACCAAATCACAACAACAACAACCACCACAACAACAACCACCACAACAACCCAAACCACAACAACAATTACCCCAACCACCACAACAACAACCACCACAACAACCACCACAACAACCACCACAACAACCACCCCAACAACCACCACAACAACAACCACAACAACCACCACTTCGACGCAGACTGACTCTATCGAGGAGTACCTGCAGAGACGTCTGCAGAGTCTGCAGCCCTCCTTCCACATGCCCTCCTTCCTTGCCTCCCTCCCGTCCTCCTCCTCCTTCACTTCTATGCATTCTATTTATATTGTATTGTATCGCATTTGTCAATATCTTATAGTATTTCATTGTATTGTATCGCATTTGTCAATATCTTATAGTATTTCATTGTATTGCATCGCATTTGTCAATATCTTATAGTATTTCATTGTATTGCATCGCATTTGTCAATATCTTATAGTATTTCATTGTATTGCATCGCATTTGTCAATATCTCATAGTATTTCATTGTATTGCATCGCATTTGTCAATATCTTATAGTATTTCATTGTATTGCATCGCATTTGTCAATATCTTATAGTATTTCATTGTATTGTATCGCATTTGTCAATATCTCATAGTATTTCATTGTATTGCATCGCATTTGTCAATATCTTATAGTATTTCATTGTATTGCATCGCATTTGTCAATATCTTATAGTATTTCATTGTATTGCATCGCATTTGTCAATATCTTATAGTATTTCATTGTATTGCATCGCATTTGTCAATATCTCATAGTATTTCATTGTATTGCATCGCATTTGTCAATATCTTATAGTATTTCATTGTATTGCATCGCATTTGTCAATATCTTATAGTATTTCATTGTATTGTATCGCATTTGTCAATATCTCATAGTATTTCATTGTATTGCATCGCATTTGTCAATATCTTATAGTATTTCATTGTATTGTATCGCATTTGTCAATATCTTATAGTATTTCATTGTATTGCATCGCATTTGTCAATATCTTATAGTATTTCATAGTATTGTGTTGTATCGCATTTGTCAATATCTTATAGTATTTCATTGTATTGTGTTGTATCGCATTTGTCAATATCTTATAGTATTTCATTGTATTGTATTGTATCGCATTTGTCAATATCTTATAGTATTTCATTGTATTGTATCGCATTTGTCAATATCTCATAGTATTTCATTGTATTGTATCGCATTTGTCAATATCTTATAGTATTTCATTGTATTGCATCGCATTTGTCAATATCTTATAGTATTTCATTGTATTGTATTGTATCGCATTTGTCAATATCTTATAGTATTTCATTGTGTTGCATCGCATTTGTCAATATCTTATAGTATTTCATTGTATTGTATCGCATTTGTCAATATCTCATAGTATTTCATTGTATTGCATCGCATTTGTCAATATCTTATAGTATTTCATTGTATTGCATCGCATTTGTCAATATCTCATAGTATTTCATTGTATTGCATCGCATTTGTCAATATCTTATAGTATTTCATTGTATTGTATCGCATTTGTCAATATCTCATAGTATTTCATTGTATTGTATCGCATTTGTCAATATCTTATAGTATTTCATTGTATTGCATCGCATTTGTCAATATCTCATAGTATTTCATTGTATTGTATCGCATTTGTCAATATCTTATAGTATTTCATTGTATTGTATCGCATTTGTCAATATCTTATAGTATTTCATTGTATTGTGTTGTATCGCATTTGTCAATATCTTATAGTATTTCATTGTATTGTGTTGTCTCGCATTTGTCAATATCTTATAGTATTTCATTGTATTGTGTTGTATCGCATTTGTCAATATCTTATAGTATTTCATTGTATTGTGTTGTATCGCATTTGTCAATATCTTATAGTATTTCATTGTATTGTGTTGTATCGCATTTGTCAATATCTTATAGTATTTCATTGTATTGTATTGTATCGCATTTGTCAATATCTTATAGTATTTCATTGTATTGTATCGCATTTGTCAATATCTTATAGTATTTCATTGTATTGCATCGCATTTGTCAATATCTTATAGTATTTCATTGTATTGCATCGCATTTGTCAATATCTTATAGTATTTCATTGTATTGTATTGCATCGCATTTGTCAATATCTTATAGTATTTCATTGTATTGCATCGCATTTGTCAATATCTTATAGTATTTCATTGTATTGTATTGCATCGCATTTGTCAATATCTTATAGTATTTCATTGTATTGTGTTGTCTCGCATTTGTCAATATCTCATAGTATTTCATTGTATTGCATCGCATTTGTCAATATCTTATAGTATTTCATTGTATTGCATCGCATTTGTCAATATCTTATAGTATTTCATTGTATTGTATTGCATCGCATTTGTCAATATCTTATAGTATTTCATTGTATTGTGTTGTCTCGCATTTGTCAATATCTCATAGTATTTCATTGTATTGCATCGCATTTGTCAATATCTTATAGTATTTCATTGTATTGCATCGCATTTGTCAATATCTCATAGTATTTCATTGTATTGCATCGCATTTGTCAATATCTCATAGTATTTCATTGTATTGCATCGCATTTGTCAATATCTCATAGTATTTCATTGTATTGCATCGCATTTGTCAATATCTTATAGTATTTCATTGTATTGCATCGCATTTGTCAATATCTTATAGTATTTCATTGTATTGTGTTGTCTCGCATTTGTCAATATCTCATAGTATTTCATTGTATTGTATCGCATTTGTCAATATCTTATAGTATTTCATTGTATTGCATCGCATTTGTCAATATCTTATAGTATTTCATTGTATTGCATCGCATTTGTCAATATCTCATAGTATTTCATTGTATTGCATCGCATTTGTCAATATCTTATAGTATTTCATTGTATTGTATCGCATTTGTCAATATCTCATAGTATTTCATTGTATTGCATCACATTTGTCAATATCTTATAGTATTTCATTGTATTGTATTGCATCGCATTTGTCAATATCTTATAGTATTTCATTGTATTGCATCGCATTTGTCAATATCTTATAGTATTTCATTGTATTGTATCGCATTTGTCAATATCTTATAGTATTTCATTGTATTGTGTTGTATCGCATTTGTCAATATCTTATAGTATTTCATTGTATTATATCGCATTTGTCAATATCTCATAGTATTTCATTGTATTGCATCGCATTTGTCAATATCTTATAGTATTTCATTGTATTGCATCGCATTTGTCAATATCTTATAGTATTTCATTGTATTGTATCGCATTTGTCAATATCTCATAGTATTTCATTGTATTGTATTGTATCGCATTTGTCAATATCTTATAGTATTTCATTGTATTGTATCGCATTTGTCAATATCTCATAGTATTTCATTGTATTGTATTGTATCGCATTTGTCAATATCTTATAGTATTTCATTGTATTGTATTGTATCGCATTTGTCAATATCTTATAGTATTTCATTGTATTGTATTGTATCGCATTTGTCAATATCTTATAGTATTTCATTGTATTGTATCGCATTTGTCAATATCTCATAGTATTTCATTGTATTGCATCGCATTTGTCAATATCTCATAGTATTTCATTGTATTGTATCGCATTTGTCAATATCTTATAGTATTTCATTGTATTGCATCGCATTTGTCAATATCTTATAGTATTTCATTGTATTGCATCGCATTTGTCAATATCTCATAGTATTTCATTGTATTGCATCGCATTTGTCAATATCTCATAGTATTTCATTGTATTGTATCGCATTTGTCAATATCTCATAGTATTTCATTGTATTGTATCGCATTTGTCAATATCTTATAGTATTTCATTGTATTGTATCGCATTTGTCAATATCTTATAGTATTTCATTGTATTGCATCGCATTTGTCAATATCTTATAGTATTTCATTGTATTGTATTGTATCGCATTTGTCAATATCTTATAGTATTTCATTGTATTGCATCGCATTTGTCAATATCTCATAGTATTTCATTGTATTGCATCGAATTTGTCAATATCTCATAGTATTTCATTGTATTGCATCGCATTTGTCAATATCTTATAGTATTTCATTGTATTGTATTGTATCGCATTTGTCAATATCTTATAGTATTTCATTGTGTTGCATCGCATTTGTCAATATCTTATAGTATTTCATTGTATTGTATCGCATTTGTCAATATCTTATAGTATTTCATTGTATTGTATTGTATCGCATTTGTCAATATCTCATAGTATTTCATTGTATTGCATCGCATTTGTCAATATCTTATAGTATTTCATTGTATTGTATTGTATCGCATTTGTCAATATCTCATAGTATTTCATTGTATTGCATCGCATTTGTCAATATCTTATAGTATTTCATTGTATTGTATTGTATCGCATTTGTCAATATCTTATAGTATTTCATTGTATTGCATCGCATTTGTCAATATCTCATAGTATTTCATTGTATTGCATCGCATTTGTCAATATCTCATAGTATTTCATTGTATTGCATCGCATTTGTCAATATCTTATAGTATTTCATTGTATTGTATTGCATCGCATTTGTCAATATCTTATAGTATTTCATTGTGTTGCATCGCATTTGTCAATATCTTATAGTATTTCATTGTATTGCATCGCATTTGTCAATATCTTATAGTATTTCATTGTGTTGCATCGCATTTGTCAATATCTCATAGTATTTCATTGTATTGTATTGTATCGCATTTGTCAATATCTCATAGTATTTCATTGTATTGCATCGCATTTGTCAATATCTTATAGTATTTCATTGTATTGTATTGTATCGCATTTGTCAATATCTTATAGTATTTCATTGTATTGTATCGCATTTGTCAATATCTCATAGTATTTCATTGTATTGTATTGTATCGCATTTGTCAATATCTCATAGTATTTCATTGTGTTGCATCGCATTTGTCAATATCTTATAGTATTTCATTGTATTGCATCGCATTTGTCAATATCTTATAGTATTTCATTGTATTGCATCGCATTTGTCAATATCTTATAGTATTTCATTGTATTGTATCGCATTTGTCAATATCTTATAGTATTTCATTGTATTGTGTTGCATCGCATTTGTCAATATCTTATAGTATTTCATTGTATTGTGTTGTATCGCATTTGTCAATATCTCATAGTAATTCATTGTAATGTGTTTTATTTTTCAATATCTATTCTATTGTCACTATTATTATTATTTATATTATTATTATTGTTGTTATTAGAATTAGAATTATTGTTATTGTTATTATTATTTATTTATTTATAATAATAATTATTATCATTATTTACTGAGGCAGGAGCAACGTGGACACGGAGAGCGAGATAGTGGAGTTGTTGTTGTCGCTGAGTGACTTTGTCGTCTTCAAGGAGTCCATGCTGGCTCATAAGGAGGTGGGTGGGTGAGGGGTGGGTGAGGGGTGGGTGGGTGAGGGGTGGGTGAGGGGGGGTGAGGGGATGGAGGGGGTAGGTGAGGGGTGGGTGGAGGTGGAGTGGGTGGAGGAGGTGGGTGGGTGAGGGGTGGGTAGCTGAGGGGTGGGTGGAGGTGGGCAGTGGGTGGATGGAGGGGGTAGGTGAGGGGTGGGTGAGGGGTGGTTGAGGGGGTAGTGGGTGGGTAGAAGGGTGGGTAGGGGAACAAATGAGTGGTTGACAAGTGTTTAAGTGGATAAATGGGTGGGTGGATGGATGAGTGGATAGATGGATGGATGGGTGGATGGGTGGGTGGACGTAAGGATGGATGGATGGGCAGATAGAAAGATGGGTAAGTGGATGAATGGATGGGGGAGTGGATAGATGGGTAGATTGGTGGGTAGGGGAATGGATGGATGATTAGATGGATGAACAATGCATGCCAATGCAGAGTTTGCAGAATTGTCTGAGCGGCTGTGAGGACCTCCTCAGAGTGACTCCCATGAGAATTGGTGGTGCTGATGATAATGATAATTATTATATAAATAATAATAATCATAACAACAGTAATAATAATAATAACAATGGTAACGGTGATGATGACGCATGCGGTAATGCGATTAATGACAAAAGCGTTGTATGTGAAAAATTGAAGAATCTTGATCATGATAACGATGATGATGACGATGATGACGCTGATGGTGCTGATGATGATAGAAGGAATGGTGATTACGATGGCGAAGCTGGTGATGATGCAAGAGAATCAAGAATTAAAAATGTAGTAAATGACGATGGTGATGGCAGTGTGGTTGCTAATGGTGGTGATGATGACGATGGGGATGATGATGGCCATGGTGGTGGTGATGATGATGCCCATGGTGGTGGTGATGATGATGGCCATGGTGGTGGTGATGATGATGATGCTGGAGTTTACGAGGGTGCCAGAGTCTATAAGGTGAGTAGGAACAGTATATACGAAGGCAGTAACATATATGACCACTGCTTCGATGATGATGATGATGAGGTTGATGAGGTTGATGAGGGTGGGGGGGATGAGGGTGGTGGTGGAAAAGACATTATTAGTTCTATTCAAATCTCTAATAATAATAATAATAATAATAATAATAATAATAAAAACATTAATAATAATAAAATGAATAATAACAACATTAATAATAACAACATTAATAATAACAACAATAACAATATCAACAACAACATAAAAAGAACTAACAATAGCAGCAGGAACGAGAAGTTCACTTTTACGCCTGCAAGCCTTTCCAGCGGGAATGCCCTGCGAGGCAGTCGTCAAGCCGTGTCCTCTAGTCTGAGTATTCCTAGTAGTAGTTCTAATAATAATGTAAATAATAATAATAATAATAATAACAATAGTAATAAAAGTATGGATGCTAAAAGTGAAGAAAGGTTCAAAAATCCATTTTCGAACGATTCTGTCTCCAGGAGGCTGAAGAGGCATAAGTGATTGTAGACGTGTGTGTGTGTGTGTGTGTGTGTGTGTTTGTGTGTGTGTGTGTGAGTGTGTGTGTGTGTGTGTGTGTGTGTGTGTGTGTGTGTGTGTGTGTGTGTGTGTGTGTGTGTGTGTGTGTGTGTGTGTGTGTGTGTGTGTGTGTGTGTGTTTGTGTGTGTGTGTGTGTGTGTGTTTGTGTGTGTGCATTTAGGTGTGTTCAAAAATAGATTTAATAATAGTTTGAATAATAATAACAGTAATAAAAAAACAGAAATAAAAACTATTACATAGCAAATAATACAATATTATTGGTGTTGTTGTTGTGCTAGTTTGTTGCTAATTTCTCTTGCACTTTCATTTTGAGTGCTTTTCGTGCCTAAATGGTGTAAATTATTTTTTTTACAACAACAACAATAATAATAATTATTATTCTTATTTATATTTAAATCTTTAGCAGTCGTCTGATTCCCGCCAAATTTATATTTTTCCATTCAAAAAAATTGAAAAAGCTTGCGAACAATTTCTTTTATTAAACTCAAAGCGTTCTTCTGATTTTGTGAATATGCAATATAATGTATATATATACTATTATATAATTTTATATTATATAATATAATGTATATATAGATATAATATTATAATATATATATATATATAATATTATAATGTATATATATAATATTATAATGTATATATATAATACAATATAATATATATAAATAATATTTGCAAGATGTCTGCAACGTTATGCACCATAATATAAACACCTTTGCACAAGTAAACAAGATACTGACCATGTCTTATCAACGTTTATGATAATTCAACTTTTCAAAATAAAAGAATTTGTTTTTTAATTATTTTAGAGTTGAAATGTTGATTATTTGAAAAGAGTTCGACAACGGTGAGGATGATGGTGATGATGATGATGATTGTGGTGATGATGATGATGATGCAGTACTGGAAGTAATACTAGCTTCGGATTCAACGATTTTGGAAAATAATGATGCTTATGATCATGGTGGTGATGATGATGATGATGATGATGATGGTGATGATGATAAACTTGGAATGACCCATTCAAAGATGATAGTGCTAATGGTGATGATGATGATCGAAATGATGAGGATGATGATGGTGATGATAATGATCGAAATGATGAGGATGATGATGATCGAAATGATGAGGATGATGATGGTGATGATAATGATAGTGATGATGATGATCGAAATGATGAAGATGGTGATGATGATGATACAACCGCAAACCATTGAACGATGGCATGGCACAAGACAACAGCAAAACGATTTAACTTCAAAAATCTTTCCCGCTAAAGTTAATTATTCAAATGTATCTAATTACATAATAATAAGAATAGGAATAAAATTAATAATAAGAATAATAATATGAATAAAAGGAATAGTAAGAAGAATAATAAGAAGAATATAAAAGTTTAATTTATAATGCTGAAAAATGTATAAAAGTTGAAAATTTCGAGGATGAATGAACGATCGGAAAAGTGGAAGGAAAGAATGGAGGAGTGCATGGTCCGTGTCTTCAAAGTGGTGGTTCGATGCTGCAATGGGGTGAAGACGAGTGAAGGCGCCAAATGAAGAAAACTGAGGAAAAAGCGCTATATAAATTTAAATTTATTTGATTGATTGAAATGAGTGTGAAATGCCAGGACGAGGGAAACGAGTAAAGCTTATGGAGTTCATATGGGAACTTGGAATTGTAAAATGTTCTAGATATTCTATTTGAAGTGTAGAATGGACTTTTGAATTAACTAAAGACCCTGTTATAATTATTAAGACATAATATAATAATTTAATTATATTATTTTGATATAATTAATAAGAAATATTATATATAAATAAACATATTTTAAATATTTTATATTATATTAGTGATAATAATGTAAATGAATATTTATTATACTTATTTAAATACATAATTTATTTGAAATTGTTGACTAAAATCGGAGTTTCAGAATCCTTAAGCTTTAACCAGATTTATTTATTTTAATAATAAAATGTCTGAATAAAAAGTAATTATTGACAAAATCTGAATAATTCTCTCAATAAAAACACTTGCTTCACGAAAGATAATTTTGCTTGAAAATATTGATTTTGACTGACATTGTAAGGTATTCTTGAAGCGCACAATTAATAACATAATTCGTTTTATACGAAATCTATCTTCTAAAACAATTCAAATTCAACGTAACGACATCGTTCAAGATGCCGTTAAAACGAGGAAAACACTCGAAAATAATTTACGAATAAAGACACTAAAACTGGTAGCGACGATTTACGGCCATTATTACTGCGTGGTTGACAATGAAAATTAATTTTATTGCATTTTATTGTTTATGAAAATAATTATTTTTGCTATAAAGACTGTGCATGACTTGGAGGTTTTTCTCCTCCTACTTCTTGTTCACTTTTAATCAAATTATTTAAAAGTGGTGTTCGAAGGAAGTGACAATATCATCGAGAAGGAGCTAAAATGGTGCTAATGTGGTTTGATTGGTGCTAATTAATGAAGGAGATGTGGTTTGATCGGTGCTAATTAATGAAGGTAATTTGGTTTGATTGGTGCTAATTAATGAAGGAAATGTGGGATGATTGAGGTTGATTTATAAGAGTAATGTGGTTTGATCGATGCTAATTAATGAAGTAGATGTGGTTTGATTGATGTTGATTTATAAGAGTAATGTGGTTTAATTGAGGCTAATTAATTCAATTGTGCTTTAAAAAGTATTTTTATATCGCCTGTAACTGCATTAAAAAGACATACAAATCGAAAGCCAGAGAGGGTAATTAATTTCTTAGAGTTTAAAATATAATGAAAATAATTAAATTCTTTAAAGGCGCTCAAATGCTAATTAATTGGCCTATTAACGTTTAATTGGCTTGATAATACGTCGTCTATCGTAGGCACGTCGTATAGATAGAAATTCAGTATAAATACTCATCTTTGTATGCTTGTATGTGTATAAATACTCATCTTTGTAGGCTTGTATGTGTATAAATACTCCTCTTTGTATGCTTGTATGTGTATAAATACTCCTCTTTGTATGCTTGTATGTGTATATAATATTTGTATGTATAGTATTTTTTTTTATAATGTAGTGTTTTGTGCACAAACGCACACACAAATATACAAATATTTGATTGTATTTTCTATGAAGAATACAACCTTGATTTGGTGAAAAGCACACAAAATTATGGGTTCGGGGGTATTAAATAAATGTTTGTTTGTGTGTTTGCATGTGTATGTGTATGTGTGTGTGTGTGGTTTTGGGTTTGAATTTGTATGTGTGTATTTGTGTAGTTATGGGTTTGAATTTGTATGTGTTTGTATGTGTGTTCTCGGTTTAAATTTGTATGTGTTTGTATGTGTGTGTGGTTCTGGGTTTGAATTTGTATGTGTTTGTATTCTGAGTTGTGAAAATGTTTCAATGAAAAAATATTCTGTAACAACAATAAATTGAAATTGACAAATATGCTTTTTGTGTCACAATAAAGAAACAACGGAAAAGAAATTTGTTAGAATTCTAAAATAAAAAGATAATAGTTTCTATTCCACACTCTTTAAACGCCGATGTTTGAAATAATGATTTAAAAATGAAATGAATACAAAGATTCTAAATGTGAAGTCCTTTTAAAATGCAACAACGCCTTTAAATACAACGGCATCAACCAATAAATAAATGTACACTGCGTCCGTCACTGGCAACACAAGAGTTTGTATTCCAAATAAATACAAAACAACAACAGCGAAATTCCACGCACTTCCAAATACAAAATTGTACACACCTAAACCATCCTTTTTATGACATCATCAATAGCGTCAAAATTGATAGTTATTTTGATTACAATCGTTACTTTTCAAAGAGCGTTACTCGTTACAGCAACAATAGACACATCGGTTACTAGGTGTCTAACACGAACACAATGAAAACGCAAAATAAAAATAAGAAAACTTTGCGTTTTCATTTTTTCAGTCTCGAAATGCTTTCCAGTTTTTCGCTTCAGACCATCGGAGCCTGTGAAAAATGTAATCGACTTGGATAACATCGTGATCGTCATCATCACCATCCACATCAACCTCGCATAAATATCTCCATATCACCATCATTAAAATCATCATCATCACCTTGCCGGAATCAAATCACCATCTTTATCAAAACTAACATCTTTATCAATCGTACTAACATCATCAACATCATCATCACCACCATCAACATCATCATCACCACCATCAACACCCTTATCATCACCATCAGAATCATTATCATCACTCACTTCTGACGTCAACATTTTGTTGTTGATCGAAGCAATCGAAGCGTTTGTTGAACAAATTGAATTATTATTATTATTCATATTATTATGATTATTATTGTTTTTGTTGACAAACTTTTGATTATTACTGTTGTTGGAAATATCGCTGTTGTTTTTTTTTATTTTGTTATTTTGATTATTTCTTTTTTCGTCATTTGTTCCGCTACCTTTGAGCCGCTTCGACACTCCATTAGACGTCTTCTTGCTATTAATATTGTTATTGTTGTTATGATTATTATTATGGTTTTTGTTGTTATTATTATGTAACTCTATATTGTTTTTATTATTGTTGTTGTTGTTGTTGTTGCCATGGAAGACTGACTTACCAACCACAATGTCATCTCTGCCAGGATGGTTTAACCTCCCTTCATCATCATCATCACCACCATCCTCTTCTTCCTCCTCTTCGTAATCATTACTCACATCATCAACATCAACACCATCAACAAGAACTTCATCATCATCATCACTAGTATTATACTTATTATTATTGTTTTTGTTGTTGTTGATGTTGATGTTGTTGTCATCGTTATCATCACCCCGAGCTTGCTTGCTTCTCTCTTTTGATGACTTCCCGTTCGTAGCGTGAATGATGTTTTTATTAATATTACAACTACTACTGCTAGTACTATTACTACTACTACTGCTAGTACTATTACTACTACTACTGCTACTACTATTCTTATTAATATTTTTATTTTGTTTTTTATTGTTATTTGTATGATTCATCCCACATAAATCAGTGTCGTATTTATTGCCGCCGAAAAAGGCATCATTATCATTACTTAGCGCTTTGTTGATACTGCGACTGTTATTTGTTTGATGAATATACTGCCTATTATTGTCATTGTTGTAGTTGTTGTTATCCTTATTATTACCAAATTTGTTACTGTTTTGATTGTTGTATTTGTTGATGTTGTTGTTGTGGTTGAGTGGATCATAACTACTATCAGTACTACACGGGCTTGGAGTTCGTCTGCTGCGTAGAGGTCTCTTCACTCGTCTTCCTTTAGTGATAATGATGATGATGATAGTGATGATGATGATGGTGATGATGATGATGGTGGGGGGAGGGGGTGGTAGTTATAGTGACGATGACGACGACGATGATGCTGCTGATGATGATGGCAAACAACCTTGAGGAGGCTCCTTGCTGAGGACGGGGTAGGACTCAGTCATGGGGAAGGGATGGCAGTTCTGCTGCTGATGCTGCTCGAAAGAACCTTCCATCGTGACGTCACGCCCCTTGATGACCTCACTTCCGGTCATGACGTCATTGTGATTAATGGCGTCACGACTCGCCCAATCTTTAAGGGAAGCAATCATTTATAAATTTATTTTTTTCTCACGGTTTTTTTCTCTCAACGCCGTCAAAGTGCTTTGACTTTTAGGGGATTGAAAATGGTTTTTTTTGTTTTTTTTTGCGAATAAATAATTTGAAAAATAATTTTTATTCTTTTTATATCTTAAATTCTTGCACTAAATTCTGCAAAAAGTTTACGAATATGAAGTTGGGCAAAAATAATGAAATATTTATTTGTACCAAACATAAAACTAAAAAAATAAAAAATAAACCAAAAGCATTAAAATTAAAACTAATGCAAAAACAAAAAAATACATGGAAGAAGTGGTGCTGAGAAGTGTGGGTGCGATCTGGAGACAGAGGGAGAGAAAAGAAAGGGGGAGATGAAGAAGAAAAAGATATGAAGTATCGAGACAAAGGCACTATAAAGACTAAAGACTAAGACTAAAGACTAAGATAAAAATAGACGGGAAAATGATACATATACGTATACAAAAAAGATTTTCTAGAATGGAAAAAAAGAAGGTGAAACAAAAAATAGCAGACCTTGGTTGGATGCCGGGGCAGAGAACTGTTTGGCCAGATAACCTTTGAACTCTGATGCACCCTGTGAACTCCTGTAGCGGTCGTAAGACACGTGGGGTTCAGAGGGTCGTTGGGGGTCAAAGTTCACTTGGGGGTCAAAGGGTTGTTGAGGGGCGTATTGGAGTTGCGTGTCGTAGAAGGTTTGTAGGGCGAAGGGCGGGTTGTGATCGAAAGGGGTCGTTTCCGTGAGGGAGGGCAGCAAGTGGCTGTCCATGCTGCCGCTCTGCTGCTCTATCGTGCTGTGCAAGTGGTGTGGTGTGGTGTGGTGTGGTAAGGTGTGGTAGGGGTGTGGTGTGGTGTGGTAAGATGTGGAAGTGGTAGAGTGTGGTGTGGAAGTGGTAGAGTGTGGTGTGGTGTGGTGTGGTTTGGAAGTGGTAGGGTGTGGTGTGGTGTGATGTGATGTGGTGTGGTGTGGTGTGGTTTGGAAGTGGTAGGGTGTGGTGTGGAAGTGGTAGGGTGTGGTGTGGTGTGGTGTGATGTGGTGTGGTGTGGTGTGGTGTGGTTTGGAAGTGGTAGGGTGTGGTGTGGTGTGATGTGATGTGGTGTGGTGTGGTGTGGTTTGGAAGTGGTAGGGTGTGGTGTGGAAGTGGTAGGGTGTGGTGTGGTGTGATGTGATGTGGTGTGGTGTGGTGTGGTTTGGAAGTGGTAGGGTGTGGTGTGGAAGTGGTAGGGTGTGGTGTGGTGTGGTAGGGTGTGGTGTGGTGTGGTAGGGTGTGGTGTGGTGTGGAAGTGGTGTGGTGTGGTAGGGTGTGGAAGTGGTAGGGTGTAGTGTGGTGTGGTGTGGTGTGGTGTGGTAAGGTGTGGTTTGGAAGTGGTAGGGTGTGGTGTGGTGTGGTAGGGTGTGGTGTGGTGTGGTAGGGTGTGGTGTGGTGTGGAAGTATAGGGTGTGGTGTGGAAATGGTAGAATGTGGTGTGGTGTGGAAGTGGTGTGGTGTGGTAGGGTGTGGAAGTGGTAGGGTATGGTGTGGTGTGGTAGGGTGTGGAAGTGGTAGGGTGTAGTGTGGTGTGGTGTGGAAGTGGTAGGGTGTGATGTGGTGTGAAAGTAGTAGGGTGTGGTGTGGTTGGATGGATGGATAGTGGTTGGATAATGGCATGGAGGGATGATGGTGTGTAAGTGGGATGGGTGAATGGTGGTATGTAAGTGGACGTGTGGAGGGGGGGTCGGGTGGATAGTGTAGTGATATTGGAAGTAGTAGTAAGATGACAGAGGGTAGTGAAAGGGTGTGTTATATTGGCTATGAGTGTATTTTCTCCATCTATTCTTTCCTACTAATTTTCGCCCCCCCCCCTTCCTCCTCCCCCCCCCTCCTTCTCTCCCACCCTCCTTCTCTCCCACCCACCTGTTACAAGGACTATCATAGGACGTAGAGTTTTTGCAGTCGACACAGTTGGAAACCTGTGCGTAGGTGTTGAGGAGGTGTTGGTGGGTGGAGGAGAGGGAGGGGTAGAAAGAGGTGGGATCGTCTTGAAATGCTTTTTGAAAGTTGAAAGATGTCGCTAGCGTCGTTGCGCTGTTGTTGGCGTTGTTGGGCAGTGGGTTGTTGTAGTTGAAAGTGTCGATGTTGTTGTTGTTGTTGTTGTTGTAGCTGTTGTTGAGGCTAGGATTACTGTTTTCGATTTTTTGTAGTTGTTGTAGTTGTTTGAAAAGAAGGAGTTGTTCTTTTTGTTGTTGTTCTAGTTCGGAATAGTTGTTGTTGTTGTTGTTGTTGTTGTTGAGGGGGTATGGAGTGGGTTCTAGAGAGGTGAGGATGTTTGGAATGCTGCTTCTGAGTCTAGTGATAGGGACCATGCTAGAGCCCTCCTTCATGTTGTTACTGTTGTATGGCTTTATATTTGTATGGTTCTTGGTTTTGTTGTTGTTATTGTGGTTGTTAGTGTTATTGTTGTTGTATAATATTGAGGCAACGTCAGTGTTGTTGCCGTTGCTGTTCGAGTGTTGAATCATGTATGCCGATGGATTGGGTATCATGTTGTTGTTGTTGTTGTTGTTGTTGGGAGAAGGTGATGATAGTTTTCTCACGCAAGAAGCTGTTGAAAAAGTGATTTAAACTGAACTTTAAAGAAATCAAACTACTACTAGCAATATACATGCTCTAAATTCATTTTCAATTAAAAACGTGTGATTAGATTTATCGAATTTATTTTCTTTCAAATGAAGTTAAATGTGTTTCAAGTCTGAGGAAGCAAGTCACAATTGGTGTTGAGACAGTTTCCGTTCTGCTGCTGCTGCTGGTCCTGTACTGACTCCACTGAGAGGGGGTCAACATATAAGTATTCAAGTACTAGTACAAGAAGAAGTAGTAATAATAATAAAAAGAAAAATATAATAATAATAATAATAGTAGTAGCAGACGTGTTTGGTAGGTGTGGCCGGATAGTGGAATGTCACTGTCGACCTGGAGTCTGGCGTCTGGGAAGTTACCATGGTTACGGAGGAGTTGGTTGTCGTTGTCGAGGTCGTTGGAGTGGTTGTTGTTGTTGTAGTTGTTGTTGTTGTTCGTGAGGAGTGGCAGGTGGTTGCTGTTGCTGATGGGAACTGAAGGGATAGGTGTGGAAGGAGAGAAGTGATTTCAGTTTTTGAATTCAAATGGTTAAAATACTAAGAAACAAAATTTGTTGAAGAAAATCGAAAAAGCTCGCCAAGCTGCAACTTCACGCAAACTCACAAGAGAAACACGTGACAAAAGCATAACAAATGCAACACATGAACACTTTTTAAATAAAGAATGTCAAAGCAAGACATCTACTATACAATATTCCCATTCAAATGGGAAAAGCCACTCTTAATTAAAAAACCTAACTTAATTAAAACGCAACTTAATTAAAACTCAACTTAATTAAAACCCCAACTTTCAACGGTATAACCCCATTTTTCAAAGGAAAAACCCCAACTTTCAATGGAAAAACCCCAACTTTCAATGGCAAAACCCCACTCTCAAAAGAAAACTTCATAAAATGGGAAAACCCACTATAAATTTAAAAAGGCCACTCAACAGAAACCCCAAACAAAATGAAAAGCCACAAGCGCCACCTTTGAAAGTCTCCAGTTCAGTCTTGGCGCTCTTCAAGTTCTTCTTCCTCTTCCGGCAGAGGTAGACAGCACACAGACAAAAGACTACCAGCGCCCCGATGAAGGACACGATGATGCCGATGAACCATGGTTCGGTGAGCAGTGTTGGTCGGTGCTTG
Organism: Piscicola geometra; assembly: GCA_943735955.1. Lineage (NCBI taxonomy): Eukaryota > Metazoa > Annelida > Clitellata > Hirudinida > Piscicolidae > Piscicola > Piscicola geometra. Next base: position 2,809,508 of record OX030965.1, on the reverse strand, counting down.
TTGCTGCTGCTGCTGTTGAGTTTGTTGAGTGTTCTCTGCTCTATCGGTTGTTCGTCTCTTTCTGTGACTTCGTCTGCTCGGGGTTTGGGAGGTTGTTTGGGATGACTTTGTCGAAGTTCTGTGAAATCAAGAAAACTAAACACTCAACGCCTCCTAAAGTCCATCTCGTTTCACCTCACTGAAACTTCCCTTCCTCCCCTCCCTCCTTCCCTCCCTCCCTCCCTCCCTCCCTTCTTCTCTTTTCTCTTCCCTTTCTCCGCTCCTCCCTTCCTCCCTTTCTCACCTGTTCCAATCATGTGACTCCACATTCCAGTCCCAACTCTGGTGAATGCACACAACTTGAGCTTGATAGCCAATGATGATGATGATGCCGATGATGATAATGATGCCGATGATGATGAGGATGATGATGATGATGAGGATGATGGTTGTGATGCTAGTTTGATAGTTATAGAGGAAGAAGAAGCGTTCGTTTCCAATGTTTGGAAAGGTTCCATATCGAGATTTTTGTTGTTGTCATCATCGTAATCAGCACCGTAAACAAAGATCTGAGTGTTGTGGGCAGTTGTTTCATCAAGCAAACTCTCTCAGCCTCCAGGTGTCCATGCCAGCCACACGAGAAGCGCTAAACATTCCTTCTTTTCTATTCCCTCCAACACCACCCTCCTCATTCCACCCTACCTTTTCTTATCTCACTACTCTTCTAGCCTTCTCCACTTTCCACTACCTACTCCCATCTCATTTTCTTACCCCGTTCATTCAACCCCCTTTTTCTCCCACCCATTTTTAACCCTCCCATCCCACTCACCAACCCACTTCTCACTTACCCACCCCCACCTCTTCCACCCACCAACCTTGTACCCCATCAACACGCCATTGATTTCTCCTCTGGGAGGGGGTGACCATGAGAGGAGGAGGGAGGAGTTGTCGATAGGGGTGAGACGTATGTTTTGAGGGGGAGAGGAGGGAACTGGGAGGGTGAAAAGAGGATGAATTGGAACGCCTTACTAGGTTATTACTAGAATGAATTAGGTTCTGGGCATACGTGTGCACGCTATCCATCATCATCCAACTTATCCCCTAACCCTTCTCCTTCCCCAATCTCACTAAACTACCACTCAACCATCATCGACCCAGCCACCCACCTCTCAGCCACCCACCTTCTATCTATCCCCCAACTTACCATCCATCTACCCACCTTTCATTCATCCATACACAATCCACCCACCCACCATCCTCCAATCCACCCACCCACCCTCAATCCTCCCACCCACCCTCAACTTTTCTACCCACCCACCCATTCAGCCATCCTCCAATCCACCCACCCACCTTCAATTTTTCCATCCACCCTCAACCTTTCTACCCACCCACCCATCCAGCCACCCACCCATCCAGCCACCCACCCATCCAGCCACCCACCCACCCACCCACCCACCCACCCACCCACCTACCCACCCACCCACCCACCCATCCACCCACCCACCCACCCATCCACCCACCCACCATCCTCTAGCGTCTTGAAGACCACAGGGGCGGTCTCAGTGCCGAAGACGTGTTCATGATAGGGACTGACTTTGATGCTGTACTCTGCGTACTTAAGTAGTCCATCCAGAACGTATGTCTTGGCTTCTGATGGGAGGATGAATGGGGGGTGGGTGGATGGATGCATGAATGGATACAAGCATGGATGAATGGGAAAAAAAGGAAGGAAGGAAGAAAGACTAAAAAGATTAAAAAAATGTTTTCATTTGAGCGCATCGAACTGTAATGTTAAGAGAGATGGAAGTAAGGTTCATTTGGAAATACAAAAAGCCGCCTAGAATGGATAACTACTAATTAATGATAACTTCAACGACTTTCAATTAGACATCTAAGACTCTAATGAAGGACTTAATAGACGCTAATTGGGTGATTAAAGATGGAACTTGTGCATGGATGACTCACCAGGTATGCTGACAAACTCTTGCTTCGGCACGCCTCCACCACCCCCCTCCGACTGTTTATGGCCAGATTTAAAAGTAAAAAAAAAAGTATTTAAAAAAACATTTATAATTCATAATTAAAATGTATTAATTATCATCTATTAGATACATTAGAAATAAAAACAGTTTTTATAATACATTTCTTCAAAAAAAGCTAGTTAACATTTAAATTCTTCTAAAAAATAAAATTTCATTAAAAAAAACTATAAACCAATAATTAGTTAATACTTTATTTCTAAAAGAAATGCGGGTGAAAAAACAACGTAAGAATGCACTGACCAGCTCATAGGATATCTTGTAGCCATGGATAAGTTTGGCATGTTTTTTTTTAATAACGTCCCAACTGACCATCACCATGGTGGATGAAAGGACTTGAGGGGGGTGGAGGGTGACCAGGGGATGCCCAGAGAATTTGGTAATGACGTCAGTCGAGTGGTGGAGGGAGGGAGTGGCGGTGGGGGGTGCCTTTGGTGGAGCGTCTGTGTGAGTGTGTGTGTCTGTGTGGGTGAGTGTGTGTGTGTGTCTGTGTGGGTGAGTGTGAAGGTTTGTGAAGCTTTAATTTAAAAAATGTCCCATAACACACAAACTCTTGTTTACAACACCCTTCCATAACCCTTAACGACACAACACCCACCCAAAACCATCCACCCTTCCAGAACCCCTATTAACAACTCCCACCAATCAACATCCCCTATCAGTCCAAGATCTCCCTCCCATCCCAACACCCCACCCATGCACGCACCCAAAGTGCGGATTGGCCTAGACACACTGCTGGGCAGCCCAAGACCCAAAGAATTTCGGGCTCTGATGGTGAAGACGTAAGTGGTGGCTGGTTTCAAATCTCTAATCACCTCACTGTTGGAGCGGTTTGTGTCCTCGTTCACCACCCAGCCCTGCCGAGGGGAAGTGAATTGGAAATAATAGTTTTCGGGGTTTCATTGACAATATAAAAAATAAAAAATCAATTTTTTGTTTAACATTTTTTCACCCCGCTTAAAACAACCACTACAAACTCTGACTTACAACCACTACAAACCACTTTCATCCACCACCACAAACCACCATCAACCACCACCACAAACCACCATCAACCACCCCAAGCCACCATCAACCACCACAAGCCACCATCAACCACCACAAGCCACCATCCACCCCCACAAACCACCATCAACCACCACAAACCACCATCAACCACCACAAGCCACCATCAACCACCACCACAAGCGACCATCAACCACCACCACAAGCGACCATCAACCACCACCACAAGCGACCATCCACCTTTCCATCTTCGAGACTGAAGCTTTCGATGCGATGGCCAGTGATGGCCGAGGAGCCGGAGTGGTTTTCTTTCCAGGTGAGATGCACCGTGGTGGCGGTCACTTCAACGCTGGAGACGTTTTTGGGCGGCCCAGGGAAGTTTGATCGATCTGGGGTTTTTTTGAAGACCACTTCTGGGTCGGGATGTCTGACCAGCAGATGACCCGACCATCTGCTCTCTTCGCCCTCTACGTTGTACACTTTGCACGTGTACTTGCCACTGTCTGTGTACTTCAGGTCTGCGCGTGTGTTTGTGTTTGTTTGTGTGTGTATGCTTCAATGTTCTACTACACCCTATTCGTCCCAACTCTACTCTCAGCACAGCATTTGTTTTCCTTCTTTTACTTCCCAATTTCTTTTTAAAACACCCCTTTATATTTTTTAACTTCTTCCATCCCCTCTACCATTTCTCCACTTCCCTCCCCTCCACCCTCCTCATCCCACCCACCATTGATCTTCAAAGCTTCTTGGCTTATCACTTCAAAGCGACCCTTTCCAGCTGTTATAAGCTGGTTATCTTTCATCCAAACTATTTTCGGTTGGGGATTTCCACTTTTTTGTCGAACTGTACAGTTCAAGGTCGCTTCAGCACCCAATGGGAGGGTCTCGTTTTGAAAACCCATCTCTATGATTGGTGGAGGCTCTGGATTCGAATCTGGGCGAAAGGTTCAATTGGTTGACATACATTAGTATTAATGACATAAATAACTTTGGAAACAAATGCATATATACAACCTTTCTCATTATAATTTTTCAAAGAATTTAATAGCAATTTTCTTGTTTTTAAATGGCTTAAACACGATAAAAGACTTTCAGACCAAAATAAAATTCCAAAATTTTTTAATAACAATAAAATTATTATCAATAACTCTAAGAAGACAATACCTTTGACGGTTAGCTGCACCTTGCCAGTGATCTTCGCCAGAACATTGACGCCTGTTGGAAGCATGCAGTTTCATAATGGAGAAACTTAGGAAGATGTTCGTATCGAAACAAGGCAAATAAATAATTTCTATTTCACTTTTATTTACTTAAATGTGAAATTAAAATAATTAAAATTTTCTAATACTCACTAATAAAACATTAGTAACTAACGATCAGTTGATTAACTACAAAATAAATTAATAAAGATTCAAATGGATGACAGATGAACGGGCAAGCAGACCAATGCAGAGGTAGTCTCCGCTGTCTGCCTCTTTGGCGTCCTCGATCTTCAGAACACCTGCCTCAGACACCGACATCTTGCCGTTCACTTGGTTCGGAAAGACCTTTGTCTGGAGTGAGATGGTTCTTGCTTGTAGAAGTGATGTGGAGTGGGTGTTTGGGTTCCTAATTTTGTATTCATAATCTTATGATGCTTCATCTTTGGTTAGCATTTCCAAAACCCGGGTTTTATCTACCAACTTATCCCATAGCTACCCACTTCACCACTCAACCCTCATTCTATTCATCCCACAAAAAATCCTTCACAGTTCCCTCTACCACCCTAACCATGCACTTAATATTCACCTCTGACCTCTCCACCAACCTAACCATGCACTTAATATTCACCCCTGACCTCTCTACCACCCTAACCAACCACTAACCAAATCTCGCGTTCTGACCCAATACACGATGGGTCTCGGAAGGGCAGCAATGTCGCACGTCAGATCAACGTCTCGGTTGCTCCGCGCTCTGCGGTCTTTGGGCGGGTCGAGGAAAAAGGGCTTGTCTGTGAGGGGAGGGGGAGAGATGTGGTAGGGAAAAAGAAAGATATGCGGTGGGGAAATAGGGGGAAGAGAGGTATATGGTGCATAAAAGACGAAAGAAAGAGAAAAGTGGGTGAGAGGTTTAAAATGAAAGGGTTGGGTCGAACGAGAGGTTTGTGTTGGAGTGGGTTGGTTGGACTGAAGCTACTACTATGGAGTTTTAGTAAACTGGTAGAATGGAAAAAGCATGAGAAAAGGGAAAGAAATTACAAAGGATGGGTGAATGACTGATGAATGACAAAAAAATGACCAGAACTACAAATGCGTGGAAAAGGAGAACAAGTTGATTTCACGACATAAAAGACCGTATAAGAAAAAGTACGAAAATAATAAATTGCCCTGTTGTCTCAGCAACTGCCGCTCCAGTGGGCGAATTAGCAAAGCAAATTAATCAAATGTAACTTGATACCGATTCATTTTTCCATTTTCAACCCTGCTATTGAGACCTTCAAACCTTCTTTTTCAACCTTGGAAACTAGTTTTTAGCCTCGTAAAATTTGAGTCTAATGCACCATTTTATGAAATTCTCATCCAATTATTATCTTTTTTGGATCAAAAAGCTCTTTTACTAAAATTTACCACTTCTTCTAACTTACCATTAGATTGAACCCAAAGAACCATTAACGACCCCCATCCTATAATGTAACTAAGGTTCCCACCCTAAAATACCATCCCAAAATCATCAACCCAACTCTTGCAAAATCTCCAAATCACCCACATTTGACGACGATGCTCGCTTCGTGTTCGGATGATCCGAGACTGTTGTACGCCCTGCACGTGTACACACCAGCGTCTGTGCGCTGGATCGAGCTGATCTGGAGACTTTTGTCTTCTAGGATTTGGAATCTGAGTGGCGGTGGCGAGTGGGGAAGAGGGTGTAGTTGATAGATGGGAGATAGAGAAGGGAAAAGGGGGATAGAAGATGGAGGAAAGATAATGGTGGATGGAAAAGGGATGAGTGTTGAAGGAAGGTTCCAAGAAGGAGGCGAGGTTGGGCGAGGATGGATGTCTCTTTGAAGCTCAAAACAGAATTTTATTTTCTTAAAAAACTAAATCACTTGAGCCTCGAAAAACCTAAAAATCTTTGCAAACAAAAACTAAATGCATTAAAAAAGGAAACGGGAATGGTTGAAGCGCAACCTATCAAGCGAGAGAACTGTTTCCGGCTTGATCCACGTAACTTGGGGAGGGGGTTCCCCGTGGGCGTGGCATCTTAGTGTGACGTCATCACCCTCCGTCACCACGTCGTCTTGAGGCTTGTGATGGATCGAGGGCTTTTCTGAAGATGAATGGGTTTCGGAAAATGTTATTTTTGTCTTTTTTCAACATTTCGTTGTTTTTAGTTATATTTTTTTCACCGATTCTTTTGTTTGACGTTCAAATTAAACTCGAGTGTTGCTCAGATTTTCATTCAATTTCTCAAATGTTTAAAACATTTTAAAAAATACTTCCAAAGACTTTGCTTTTCAACAGCGTCAACGTTTAATTTTTCAAAAATGTATGCGATAGATATGAAAACGATTGATTCAAATTCAATTCATAAATACTCAATCAGAATCAACTCTTCATAGCAACAGCACTAATGTGATTCAGCAGCACGTTCACAAGTCAGAGCAGAGATACAAAAAAGATGTATGCAGCAATTAACGTAGCTAAGACAGACTGTCTCCAGATGGTGTCTAGGCGACAAGAAAAATATTCTCATTCCATACCTCCAAACGAAAATAAATAATCTTTTTTTCCCGCCATATCTCAAAGCTCTGGCACGTGGACGTAGATATACAGGGATGTGGTGGACGTAGGCTCTCACGTGATTAGACACTGAGCGCCATCGGACTCTGTCTTGGCCACCCATCATATCGTTGTTTTTTGGCGCTCTTTTTTGCACACACATAAACACACACATAGATAAAAATAGAAACATACATAAATACAGTCATGGGCACAAATAGACACACACATAAACACACACAGAGACACGTACACACACACACACAGACACACAAACACACACACACACACAAACACACACACACAAATACACACACACACACACACAAACACACACACACACACACACGCACACACACATACTTCCAAGAGACACTATGGCGGTGTGGCTCTGCCGCTCTCCTGCGACGTTGGAGGCGACGCATGCGTACGAACCCACGTCATCCAATCCCACCGAACCTATCCTCAAACTCCCGAAGCCATCCATCGTTATCCCATTGTTGTTGTTGTTGTTGTTGTTGTTGTTGTTGTTGTTGTTGTTGTTGTTGTTGTTTGTATTTCTGTTGTTCTTGTTGGTTTTATCACTGCTTATACTGTAGAACAAATTATTCCTGTTTATATTATTGTTGTTATTGTTATTATTATTGTTGTTGTTGACGAGACTATTATCAAGGACGATCTCAACGTTGTCCTTCAACCACGTGACCTTGGGAACTGGGTCACCGAAGGGCGGGATACAGGTCAAGGTTAAACTTTCGCCCAGGACTGCGTCGGTGGATTGAGGGTGCTCCGCGAAGGTGGAGTGGAGTTCTGGGGGGGGGGTTGGGAATGGAGGGATGAAAGAATTATGGGAGATGAAAGAGGGAGGAGTGAGTGAGAGAAAGGGAGGAGAGGGGAGAGAATGATAGGGGGACGAAAGGAGTGAGTTTATTGGCTGCAAGGATTGTGAGTGTGTTGATAGAGATGGATGCTGGGTGGATGGATAGGCAAATGAGGGTAAGGATGTAGCGGGTAGTTATGATAATGCTCATGATAAGAATGATGATGATAATGATGATGATGATGATGATGATGATGATGATGATGATGAAGATGATGAAGATGATGATTATGATGATGATGATGAAGATGATGATGATGATGATGATGATGATGATGATGATGATTATAATGATTATGATGATAAAAAATTGAAAAAAAGATGCTGATGCTGATGATGATGATCGATTTTGAAGGATGCGCATTATCTTGAAGATTAATTCTTGGGGGATTGACTTATTTCGAAAATGTTTGGACTGATTGATTTATTGGCCTCTTGGGGTGAAGGAGATTGTGATTGGGGGAGTGATTTGGTGGGTGGGTGGGTGAAAATGGGCTGGTGGTTTGGTGGGTTAGTTAGGTGGGTAAAAATGGGTGCGTGTGTGAGTGGTTTGGTCGGTGGGTGGATGTTGGATGAATTAGTTTAGAATGGGAATGGGAGAAGGACAGATGGGGAAAATATCGGAAAGGAAAGATAAGTGGGTGGGAAAGTCGGTGGTTTGGTTGGAAGATGGGTGGAAAAATGAGGGTAAATGGGTGGTGAACGATGAGTGGAAAAAGAATGGAGTGTGGTTAGTTGGTGGAACAGAAAGAGGTGAAGGATGAGGGAATTGAAGGATATAAATGGAAAGAATTTTTCAATATTTAGTCATTTTAAAAAATTTAAACTAATATATTTATATATTTAAAATTCAAAATTTGAAGAATTTGTAAAATATAATTTAATTTAATTAAAGTTTTCTTCAATGAAAAATCATTGTCGACGTCTTCGGAATTTCTGCGTCTAAATTCTGTTTTATTGCCAATTATTTCCGTGAAAATGACAAATTGCCTCGAACTTGTGGTGAGAAAATTAATTTTATTTTGTGATTTTCACGCATTTATAAATTCAAATTTTGATTATTAAATTGAAATTAATATTTGTCTTTTTGAAAACCCTTTTCCACTATATTTTTTTTAAGTTTTTAATTAATATACATATCTTTAAAATAAGATATAATAATAATAACTATTATATTATTTGTATTATTATTTATAATATTTTCATTATTCATAATATTTAAAAAAATATTATTTGTTTTTAAAAAATATTATTTATATTATTTGTATTATTTATTATTATTTTTATTATTTATTAGTATTTGTATTATTAATCAATATTTGTATTATTATTTATCATGTTTTATCATTTTAATTATTTATTATTATTTATTTTATTTGTTTCCTTTGCACCTCTCGACTTTACGACCTCTGAAGTGGGCAAATATTGGAGGGGCTGCAAGAAGATAAAGAAGAGCAATAAACAGATTTATTTTGATTCGTGTATTATTAATAAATATTAAATATAAATACATAATTTCAATAATATACCAAAATGAAAATATATAATATGAATATTTATTAAAAAATTATATTGTTTTTATAAATGTTAATTAAAATAAAGGATTAAAACATAGAATAAACAATGACGATACTTTCGATACAAACAGAAGTTCATACAAAGTTAAGAATTGAAAATAAAACCGCAAAACTGTTTTCCTTCAAATCGACCAAGAAGCACTTTCATTTCGTATAATGAGAACTATCGGACATTGGTGAAGAACTATCGGACATTGGTGAAGAACTATCGGACATTGGTAAAGATCAATCGGACATTGGTAAAGAACTATCGGACATTGGTGAAGATCAATCGGACATTGGTAAAGAACTATCGGACATTGGTAAAGATCAATCGGACATTGGTAAAGAACTATCGGACATTGGTGAAGATCAATCGGACATTGGTAAAGAACTATCGGACATTGGTAAAGAACTATCGGACATTGGTAAAGATCAATCGGACATTGGTAAAGAACTATCGGACATTGGTAAAGATCAATCGGAAAAAATTGAGATTAAGCGGGTATGATGAGCTTACTCTATAATCTATTATAGGGGTGATGTATGCTACTTATGAAAAGTAGCTCAATAAAGGGTGAATGCGGTCCTTCAAATCACACCCACGTACACATCATGTGTACACACATGTGTACACAAAATACTCACGTGCACACATCCCCATACAACCCACTCACTTACTTATTAGAGCATAGCGCTATATAAATAATTTTAAAACAAATCTAAAAATCATTAGAATTGTAGTCAATTTGAAGTGGCCTGTCCAGGAAACTTCATAAGTTCTCTGCAACTTGCAAGAAAAAATTCGTTAATTCATCAATTCGTAAAACTTTGATTTTTTTTAAATTATTCTTTTTATTATTCTTGTTATTAATAGTAGTATTAATAATAATTATAAAACTTAAAATATTAAATAGAAATCGAACAAAAGCAATAGGTGAATATATATTTCTCTAAATAATGAATACAACAAAGCGGTGTTACAAAGAGGTGAGTTGTACGTTGCGGTGTCCCTTAGGCGCTGTACCAAGATGGATGGAGGTGCAAGCCTAAGTAGTGGGATGCGTGAGAAGGCGAAAGGTGTGCTTGTG
>OX030965.1:2779200-2796700 GCA_943735955.1 Piscicola geometra | reverse complement strand
AAGTCAGGAGCATATGAATGAAGCGAGCAATTAGTTTTGAAGATAAACTGCCGATTGCAGTGCTTGTGGTGGTGGTGATTGTAGTTGTGGTGGTGGTCATTGTAGTAGTTGTGGTGGTGATTGTAGTTGTGGTGGTGGTGATTGTAGTTGTGGTGGTGGTGATTGTAGTTGAGATGGTAGAAAGTTGTAGTTGTGGTAGCTGAAGTTGTAGTTGTGATGGTTGTAGTTGTGATGGTTGTAGCTGTGTTTTTTTTAGTTTTAATGGGTGAAATTTGCTGATAGTGAGGTAGTGATGTAGTTGCCGTAGTGGTGGTTGTGATAACTAGTTTTGTTGGTGTGGTAGTGGTGGTTGTAGGTGGTAGTGATGTTGTGGTGATGGAGTAGTGGCAGCATGCGGCACGATGATTCAGGGCTCGAAGACACTTTGAGCGATCGCAAGAGAACTTAAGTGAGCGAATGCAAAACTTTAGATTTTTGAGAAAAAAAAGCACGTAAATGTAGTTTCCAAGAATTTGTTCGCATTAAAATTCAAAGCACGACTTTAAAAAGAGTTTTTCACAAAACTTGAGTAAAAATTGATTAAAATGCAGATTTAAAATGGGTAAGCAATGAAAACAGACTATAAAATGCAGTAGGAAATTTCCAATTTTTAAAACAATTTAAAATGACAAGAGCACGTTTTTTCCAGATTTTTTCAATATTTTTTCTTCTTTTTTATTCAAAAAAGATAAACTTAGGAAAACTATAAAAAATGCTTCATTAACTTTTATAAACTATAGACTATATACTATAGACTATAATACATCCTTTTTTGCCACAAACACAATCTTATTCCACGAACAAACCCCAAAATCCTTTTTCAACTTCCAATTTGGCAAACTGCTTTGTTTATTGTCGGTTAGCTTTTTAATGAGATGCCAACGGAAGCCGCTGAGCACACAGAGGTTAATGCAAAAACAAACACCAACAACAAATCAAGACCATAAAACAAATTATTTTATTTATTTCATTTGTACTTTAGTTTTTTTTATTTATAAATAAAAAACAGTATTTAGATTTTAGAATAGCCAAAATATTCTTCAACAAAAAAGTATTTTTCATTAAAAAACATTTGAAAAAGAAAAATAAAAATAAAGAAAAAACACTCGCACGCTCTGACGCACCACGGCAAACTCTGGACAGATTCCCGCCATTAAAAATGGGAAAAAAACTTCAGGTTTTTTCCCGCTCTTTCATTCATATTCAAAAATAGTCTTTTCACTATACACATCACTATCTATACCACTTTTCTTTTTTATCATCATTATCAACATCATCCTTGGCATTATCATCATCATCGTCGTCCTCATAATCATCATCATCACTACTATCATCATCATCATCACTACTATCATTATTATTACTACTATCACCATCATCACTACTATCACCATCATCACTACTATCATCATCATCATCACTACTATCATTATCATTACTATTATCAGCATCTTTTTCATCCCTCTCATTATCATCATCGGCAGCAGCAGCTCATATTGAAAGCATTCCACACCCACTTATCCCCCATCGTCCAACCATCGTCCCCACCACTCACCAGCCAATCCCACCCATCCACCCCCAATAATCCCCACCCATATCCCCTGCAAGCACCCAGCCACCTGCAAACTTGACAGTGGCCTCCCGGGAGACGGCGTAGCGGTGGCTGAGGGGGTTCGAGGCGTTGCAATGGTACGTGCCCTGGTTCTGAGGGTCGATTGTGTTGAAGAGAAACAACTGACCTGTGGTGTAGGGTGATTGTGTTGTTGTTTTTGTTGTTGTTGTTGTATTGTGTTGGGAAAAAGTGGATGTTGTTGTTGTTTTTGTTGTATGGAGATGGTTGTTGTGTTGTGTTGTATGAAGGTGGTTGTTGATGTTTTGTGAATATAGTTTTTTTATTTTTGTATGGAGGTTGTTGTTATTGTTGTTGTGTTGGTGTATGAAGGTGGTAAAAGTTGTTTTCTGTGGTGGTTGTGTTGTTGTGTTGTACGAATATTGTGTTATGTTTTATTAAAATGGTTATGTTGTAAACTGTGTGTATGCTAATTAAAGTGTACACTGTGCGTATAAAAGGTACATTCTGCGTATGAAAAAAAAATACAATAAAAAGAAAAAATACAATAAAAAGAAAAAAACAATAAAAATACAATAAAAATACAATATACAATAAAACACAAAACATAAAATACAATACAATACAAAATGTAAGTCTGTGGAACCTGAGGATAGGATTTCGTGTGTATTTCCTGCCAACAAGCGGCCATCTCTGTCGTGGTGGTTTGTGTTTGTTGTTGTTTGTGTTCACGATGGTTTATGATGGTTTATGGTGGTTTTTAATGGTTTTTGATGCTTTGTGATGGTTTGTGGTGGTTTGTGTTTGCTGTTGTTTGTGTTCACGATGGTTTATGATGGTTTATGGTGGTTTTTAATGGTTTTTGATGCTTTGTGATGGTTTGTGGTGGTTTGTGTTTTAATGATGGTTCAAGATAGCTCGTGTTCGTGAAGGTTAGTACTTTCTCTTGTTGACAATTTCAAAAAATTTTATATATATTTATTTTCTAAGAACTTTGCAAGAACTTCGTCTTAATGAAATGTCTCTTCTGGTGCACCCACTTGAAAGTAAATTAACTTTTTTAATTTAACGACGGAAAGCTTATTTCTACCTTTAAATAACTTATATCTTTTAGTATTTTAAAAATAACTGATCAAAGAAAAAGTACATTTAAAATTGACAAACATTTCATTTTCTAGAAAAATTGTTAGCTAAATTTACATTTTATTTTTCATTCAATTTAATTTAAATTAATTTACATTTCAAGAATCATAAATAATCTTTTCCAACCACTCACCCCTTCTTCATCATTACCACTTCCACTGCTATCACCACCACCACGGTCACTATTACCACTCTTCACAACTACCACCACATCACCACCACCATTATCATCACCATCATCATCATCACCATTGTGACCATCAACCCCACTATCATCATCATCACCACCACCACCACCACCATCATCACCACCTTCGCCGTCACCATCACCATCATCATCATCATCATCATCATCATCATCATCACCACCACCACCACCACTCACTTGTACCAGGTGACTTGGGCAGATGGATCACTGACAACAGAGCAGTTCAGTTTCAGAACCTTGTTCTTCACCATGTAAGTGTCCATCGGATGCTCCACTATCCGCACCCCTCCTGTCTCCCCCATCCCTCCATCCATCATTCTATCCATCTTCCCGTCCATCCTTCCATCCAGCCTCCCATCAATTCGCCCGTTTCTTTCATCCCTCTTTCCATCCACCCATCCACTCATCCCTCTCTCAGCAATGCCATCAACTCTTTTACCCACTCTTCTATCCATCCTTCTTTCCCCCCTCTTATTCATCCCTCTTCCTCCTCCATCCTCTCTTCCACTCTTCTCTATCGTCTTCTGCGCTTCCAGATCTGAAACGAAGAAATTCAATATTTTGATCGTTTAAAATTAAAACTGTGCTTTAATATACGTTAAATTTTTTATTGACCCGTTCATAAATTAACGCAATAAAAAAAATTAATGCAGATAATCAAATTCATCTGAATAAACTTTTTTTAATCTATTTCTATTGTTTTGCGCTACAAAAAATACTTTCAAGTATTTTCAAATTCTTTTATTCATTTTCATTTTGTTTTCTTGTTTTTTATTTATTCTTTATTTATACATTTCGTTGAAAAAATTACGAAGCCTCTGTAGGTCCACCCAATGTAGACAAGCTTGTTTGCTTGAGTGACTGTCTCAAATTAGATGTGTGACACTTGTATTTTGATCATTTCTGAATTAAGTTGTTATCTCTCAAATGTTTATTACTTTTATGAATAGATTCGATTCAACTTCAAAAGTTTTATTAAATTTATGAACAAAATCAAAAACACTATTTTGTACTAATGTCAAATTAGCTGATGCCACGTTGCGATGAAACACCATTAGGTTTCGATAAAAGTTTCATCGTGCAATCATTTACAATTTGATCGTTGAGCAGGTCTATTCAAAACCTTTCTTAAATGACTGAAATTGCCTCGAGCTAATTGTGATAAAAGCTTTAGAATCAGCCTCAAAATGATGATGCGCTTACTTCTTTCGCAACCTAAATCTCTTTTTCAACTTTTTCGTCTGCTTCTTGTCATCGCATATCCTCTTGTATATATTTGATTATACAACTGTGTGTCATCGTATATCATCTTGTGTATATTTGATTATACAAGTACGTGTCATGGCGTATATATTTGTATAATACATTTTATGCCATCTTGTATACATTCAGACATACAAATCCGTGTCATTGTATGTAATCTTGTATATATTTACTAGTTTGTGTAACTTGTTATGCATCTTTTTATATTTTTGTGTGCGTTGTGTAAAGTATGGTTGTGTGTGTAAAAGCATATTTATATTGTGAGTTGTATTGTACTCACGTACATAATTGCATAAATAATATTTTATAGTATGTTCAATACAACACAATACAATGTTATGTGCATAAAATTGTATTTTATAGTATGTTCAATACAAAACAATACAATTTTATGTGCATACAATTGTATTTTCTTGTATCCTGTGATGATTTTCAAAAGATTTCGCCATGTGCGCTCGTAGTGGATATTTTATAACATCACAAAAATATTAATATTCCTGGTGGCAAACTAGCTCATGAATATTAATTCACCCTAGGAAGGTTTCAATAAACTTTGTCTTCAACGAAGGCAATATTCTGGAGACCTCCGAGATTACAACTTCATCTTCTTTTCCGTAATTAATGACGATCTTTGAGTATTTGAAAAGCATTTATTGTTCTTCTGCTCAGTTCTTCTACAAATATTTGATTTCTAGCTTGGATGACATTGGATAGTTACGAACACTCCTGGAGAATGTCAATGAATAGAACTAAATTCGGTAGATAATATTTTTTTATCCGTTAAATATATATTTTTGTAAATTGTTTTTCAAATTGTAAGAAAAAACATAAGGCAAAGGAGCTTCGTCATCGATTAATCGAAAGTCATTTTGAGCAATCCCAGCAATCCCATCAGGCGCTTTGCGAACCTACCCCTGGAAAGCCCCAGTGAATGCATCCATCTACTACATTTCATCGAGGAAAGACGAGGGCTGACCGCTTGACTTCGCTCATTTGCTGCACCCCTTCCCACTCTCTCATCCTACCCCCCCATCCAACCCATTTGTCCGTGTTTCCATACGTTTTGCACGCCTTAGAGGCTGTATCGACAAAATTATGGCGCTTTAAATTTATTTTTAACTTTTCTAGTTGATACTTTAAACCAAAATAGAATTTTTATTTCCAATATAGTCTAAAAATTCTTTTTCTTCTTCAAGCTTCTGTGGACACCCTTCACTCCTTCTCTCCATTTCCTCTTTCCTCAACCTCTCAAGTCCTCCTCATTTGCATCTTCTGACCACCGCCCACCGTTGCAGCAATCTATTTCCATCTCATTAACCTCTTTTTTTTTCCTTCTTGTTCTCACCTTTGTCCCATTCTTTGTCCTCCCCTTTTTAAAATTATTTGTCCGACTCTTTGTTCCTTTCTTTGTATCTTCTTTTGTCCGCCTCCATATCTCCTGCCTCCGCATTTTATTGCTGTTTTTACAGCCTTTTTTATTACAAGCTTTATTTATCTTTGTTTTTTATAGGTTTTTATTTGCATTCCTTTATTTTCGATTCTTTTCGATTTAATCAAGAACCTTATTTTCGATCTTTTGCTTGCAGCTAGATTACATTTTTGGTTTCTGATGCAGACCTTTTCCATGAATTCAATTATAATCTTCATTCGCTAAGTCTGAATCCATATTCCAATTAATTTGCAATCTCCTCCCAGCATGCCATTTCCTTTCTTCCACATCGCTCCACCACCCCTTCCTCTTTCCCCCTCTTTTCCACTATTTATTTTTTTCACAAAAAATTTTTTCTAACTCCGTTAATTTTCATCTCAATACATTTTTTCACATTTATTTTCCAAACTTTTCAGGTTTTGGTTTTATTAAACTTTTTTTTTCAAATCTAGTTTAAAAAAATATTTTAATAGTTATTTTTCATTGAAAAAAATAAAAAAACGATGTCTATTGTTTCGAATGATGTTGAGAAGTTTTGTTTTGAAAATCCTGTGTGTTTCCTAAAGCCTTTGAAAATGGAAAAAAATAGAAGAAATGAAAAATAGGTGAATATCACTTCATAATCACAAGATAAATTAGTATGAATATTTACAAATTCACTTTTAATTTCAAACTTATAAACTGGATATATGCAGTTTAGCTTTCAGGCAGTTCACAATAGGCTCCAAGGCACTTGGGCTGGCTATCCTCCTGAGATAACACAGACACTCACACTCAAACACACACACACAAACACACACACACAAGCACAAACACACAACCACACACCCACACACACACACACCCACACTCAAACACACACACACAAACACACACACACACACCCAAGCGCCAGTGGTTTAATCCAAACATACCTGCCACTGTGAGATAAATGGCTTATTCCATACTTCCGTATCTTGCACACCCAACATACAATACAATGTGCATACAATAGATCTGCATAAATACAAATATTATAAACAAAATAAAATAACACACATTTATTTTTATTAATAACTTGAATTGTATATGACTGTATCTCATTTTTTTCTATGTGGATTTGTTTGTGAGTATGTGTGCAAAACATTAGTATGTGTTTGTATATGTAGATATTTTGCTAGATATGTGTTTGTTTGTATGTATGTGTGTTTCGCTAGGTATGTGTTTGTTTGTGTATGTGCATGTACTGCTAAGTATGTGCGCATGCCTGCCCTCTCGGTTCAGAGACACAAAGCAGATATTAATTGTGGCAGAGCTCCATTCACAGCGTCCGAACAACAAGAAAAATGTATTAGATTTCTCAATGTTATTTTCTCAATTTCTAATATTTCATTATATTATTTAGTCTTAATTTCATTATTATTATTATTTATTATTTGTTGTTGTTGTTGTTTATTCGTATAAAATAACAACGAAGCCTCTGATTTATAGCGCTGCGTCATTAAGAATGATTTATTGGAAGTTCTTTCGGAAATGAAGTGAGGCATTTGATGTGCATCAATTCATTGTTTCTTCCCTCAGACTCCTTTCCTTCTCCAGTGGTTCCTCTATTATCGTCATCATCATCATCATGATCAGCATCAGCATCATCATTCTCATCATCCTCATCATCATCATCACCATCCTCATCATCATCATCATCCTCTTCCTTATCCTCATCATCCTCATCATCAACATCATCAGCATCATCAGCATCATCATTATTCTCTTCCTCCTTCTCATCATCATCCTCATCATCATCATCAGCATCCTCCTCATCATCATCATCCTCCTCCTCATCATCATCATCCTCCTCCTCATCATCATCAACATCATCATCATGCTTGCCTTCCACTCTTCCTCAATGAATGATACTCCCTTGTCACTTCGCCATCAGCATATAAGCTCTCCATCATTCTTCTGTCACTTTAACTCATTCTTCTTTCACTCATTCCTTCTTTTCTTATTAAGTGTAATCATCATCATCGTCATCCTTCTCATAAGTATCATCAGCATCAGCATCATCATCATCATCATCATCATCATCATCATCATCATCATCATCATCATCATCATCAGCATCATCATCATCATCATCATCAGCATCATCATCATCAAAGAACCCACATACTAAAATTAAAATTACCAAAAAGTTATTAAGGAATGAGCTAGGGTGAACACCTCAAAGATCGGATTAGCAACACGGTTAGAAACAATATCATAAGGACCCTTAAGGATGTCACGGGAAACTACTCATTATTTCATTTTCTAAATTAAAATTTAAATAACTAACAAATAAATTATTAAGAACTTTTTTATTTATTAATTCGAGTTTTTATAAATTCTGGAAAGGCCTGCTTTGTCTTATCTAGTGCACTCTCCACCATTGAATTAAACTGCATTCTTGACGCTTGTTATCATAAAGTTATTGCGGGAAAGCAGGCTATTGCTGCAGTAATGAGGCTGGAGGGTGAAGGGGAGGATGGGAAGAAGGGTAGTGGGGGAGATGATGGTGGTGGAGTAGAGGATAGTAGGTGGTGGTGGGGGAGGGAGTGGGAGGGTGGTAGGAGTGGTAGAGGATAGTAGGTGGTGGTGGTGGAGGAAGTAGTGGGAGGGTGGTAGAGGAGTAGTGGAGGATAGTGGGTGGGTGGAAGCGGAAAAGAGGTGGTTGGATACTAATGATGATGGTGAAAAGAATATGGGTGGGGGTGATGATGATGGTTAACTTTTTAATAAAAAAATTCTTTTAGAGATCTATGAATAGAAAAGAAGTAATTTTGAAGTTTAATTTCAGCATTCTGGTTTGGAGTTCTGATGCTTGCATCACGGAATTCCCAGACATCACTGTTTCTGATATTTATCATCATCATCATCATCATCTCATTAAGAAAAATAAAAATAAATAATAATAAATATAATAATAATACTATTTTTAATAATAATAGTATTATTATTTTTAATAATAATAATATTAATATTTTTAATAATAATAATATAAATAACAATAATAATACTAATCATCATCATCATCATTCTTGTCTGTGATAACGGCATAAATCATCCAGTCATAATTAATTCAAAGTCATCATTATCATCATATTGGGTTATCATAACCACTTCATCATGCCTGTAATCATCTTCATCTTCTTCATCTTCAGAAACATCATCACTATCACTTTTGTCATCATCATCTTCCCAATCATCATCACCGTCACCCTCAATATCATCTTCATCATTATCATCACCATTAGTATCATCATCATTGTCGTCACATAAATTATTACCATAACCTCATTTCAACTTGACAACATACATCCTTCTGATGTTTTACACAGAGAAATTGTGTCTGCCAAAGAGTGAATATATGTTTATGTGTGTTAGTGTGTTTGTGCTTGTGTATTTGTGTATGTGTTTGTTTGTGTGTGTGTGTTTATGTATGTTTGTGCTTGTGTGTCTGTGTATGTGTTTGTTTGTGTGTGTGTGTTTATGTGTGTTTGTGTGTGTTTGTGCTTGTGTGTCTGTGTATGTGTTTGTTTGTGTGTGTGTGTTTATGTGTGTTTGTATGTCTGTGGGTGTGTGTGTATGCCTATGTGTGTGTTCTATTTTGTGTGTGTTTGTGTGTGTGTATGTTCTATTGTGTGTGTGTGTGTTTGTGTGTTTGTGTGTGTGTGTGTGTGTGTGTGTGTGTGTGTGTGTGTGTGTGTGTGTGTGTGTGTGTGTGTGTGTGTGTGTATATGCGTGCTTAAGATAGATGGCGCTTATTGATACAGCAAATACATGGCGCATGTGAATGATGGATAAGCAAACATGTCTAATCCTCCAAGAATGCATGGGATAGTGAATGGAGTGGTGAATGGAGTGGTGAATGCATGGGATGGTGAATGGAGTGGTGAATGCATGGGATGGTGAATGGAGTGGTGAATGGAGTGGTTAATGCATGGATTGTTAATGTGTGTAGTGGTGAATGGAGTGGTTAATGTGTGTAATCAAAATTGTGCTGGTGAATGGGGGTGCATGTGTTGGGGGTGAATGGGGAAGCGTGGAGATGTGGAGAATTGGGGATGAATGGGGAGGGTGAAGCATTGGCGGTAAATGGGATGAGTGTGATAGGGATGAACGTGATGGGGGTTTATAACGGGGCTGATGGTGATGACGGCATTGGAGGTCTTGATGATGATACTTGCGAACAAGGCCAAACTGAATCAATGCGCTTTAATTCTTGCAGACGCATTAGTCTTTATTTGTAGACTTTTAAGCATTAATTCAATTCTCCTACATGTGTTTTATTGTATGTGTGTGTGTGTGTATGTGTGTGTGTGTGGGTGTGTGTGTGTGTGTCTGTGTGTGTGTGTGTGTCTGTGTGTGTGTGTGTGTGTGTGTGTGTGTGTGTGTGTGTGTGTGTGTGTGTGTGTGTGTGTGTGTGTGTGTGTGTGTGTGTGTGTGTGTGTGTGTGTGTATGTGTGTGTGTGTGTGTGTGTGTGTGTGTGTGTGTGTGTGTGTGTGTGTGTGTGTGTGTGTGTGTGTGTGTGTGTGTGTGTGTGTGTGTGTGTGTGTGTGTGTGTGTGTGTGTGTGTGTGTGTGTGTGTGTGTGTGTGTGTGTGTGTGTACATGTGTGTGTGTGTTGGATGTGAGAGACAGTAGTTGTGGTGATGGATGCATGATGTGTTGAATGCCTTGATGGATGGCAGTGAAGAGATAACTTACGGGAAAACCAAAAAATACTCGATAAATTATTTTTATTATTATTATTTAATTGTTTAAAAAATTTGTTTATGCTATTTCCTAGTTATATAAAATAAAATTTCAAAAGAATAAATTAAAATGTTTTATAATTTATTTTTTAGATTGTTTGTTAATGAATTAAGATTTAATTTTGAAGTTTTTATATCATTGTTTCCGTATTTATCTTCTGAATTGAGTTTTTAAAAGTTCATTTCAGAGTAAAAACATTTCAAATTTACAAAAAAAGACATAAAAATTTTGAAGTAAAAAATAATTAAAAATTTATGCATGTTTCTTTCTTTTAAATAAAATAAAAAATTCATTTTAATGGAAGCAAATAAACTTAATCCTTTTTTGAAACCAAAGGAAATGCAAGGAGCTTTAACTAGCCTACTTTTATGTAACCTAAGCTTTCATGTTTTTAAATACACTATTTTTATAGATATTGAATGACACTTCAGTTTTTCGGTTGAAGGCAAAAATGTTTTTTTAGTAAAAAAAGAAATAAAGTGTTTTTTGTTTTATCGAAAAAATTTCAGTTTTATAAAATGAATCTTTCTCTATATCGTTTCTTCAACATCTAAGAGATTGATATTGTTTTTTAAGTTTAAAAAAAAAAAAAAAAAAATTTTTTTAAACTCATCATTTCAAAAGTTTAAATTCAAAACTTTGCACACAAAAAAAACAATCACGAAAAAAAATAGGAGTAACAAAAAACAGCAAAAAGTAAGCCGGAGACAGCAAGGCATATGTCTGCATGCATTTTTAAAGAGCCCTTCTCCATTTTGTCTACTCCACGTCTTCTTTCCAGTTTCCATGAACTTGTTTTTTTATTTTTCCTATTGTTTTTATGAGAATTTATTTGCTTTTTATTTCCTATAATTAAACTTTTCATTTTGAAGCTTTAGTTCTCACCATTCACCCATCTATCACTCATCCATCCACCATTCACTCATCCACCCTTCACTCATCCACCCTTCACTCATCCACCCTTCACTCATCCACCATTCACCTTTTCACCATTCACTCATCCACCCTTCACTCATCCACCATTCACTCATCCACCATTCACTCATCCACCATTCACTCATCCACCCTTCACTCATCCACCATTCACTTATCCACCATTCACTCATCCACCATTCACTCATCCACCATTCACTCATCCACCCTTCACTCATCCACCATTCACTTATCCACCATTCACCCATCCATCCTCCACCGTTCACTCATCCACCATTCACTCATCCACCA
Organism: Piscicola geometra; assembly: GCA_943735955.1. Taxonomy (NCBI): domain Eukaryota; kingdom Metazoa; phylum Annelida; class Clitellata; order Hirudinida; family Piscicolidae; genus Piscicola; species Piscicola geometra. The sequence goes on along the minus strand of OX030965.1, from coordinate 2,785,054 downwards.
TTCACTCATCAACCATTCACTCATCCACCATTCACCCATCCATCATTCACCATTCCATCATCCACCATTCACTCATCCACAATCTTTTTGTTAGTTTATCAAAAACGTTTGTCCTTATCCTGATTTTTATCTTATTCAATTTTATTTCCGATTCTTATCCACCTTTCATCCATTAATTCATTCATTTAACCATCCATCCATCATCCATCCACCCTTTCTTTTGTTTATCTACTCGTCCATTAATCCATCAATCAATTAATCACTCCTTCACCCATCCACCCATAAATCCACCCTTCTTTCTGTTTATCCATTCATCCATCCATCCATCTATCCATGCATCCATCCTTGCATCCATCCATGCATCCATCCATGCATCCATCCATGCATCTATCCATGCATCCATCCATGCATCCATCCATGCATCCACCCATTCATCCATCCATGCATCCATTCATGCATGCATCCATTCATCCATCCATCCATGCATCCATCCATGCATCCATCCTTGCATCCATCCATGCATCCATCCATGCATCCATCCATGCATCTATCCATGCATCCATCCATGCATCCATCCATGCATCCACCCATTCATCCATCCATACATCCACCCATTCATCCATCCATGCATCCATTCATGCATCCATCCATTCATCCATCCATGTATCCATCCATGCATCCATCTATCCATTCATCCATCCATCTATGCATCCATGCATCCATCCATCCATCCACCCCCACCCCTTCTAGCTTTTTTTTGTTTTATAGCTTGCCAGAAATCTGATACGTTTGTGAAAAACTGCGCAAAGAAGTTCATTTTAGCGGCATTTCGACTTCTTCTCTCGCTCGAATATGCTTTATGACCTCGAAAATGGTCGAAAAAACAATGCTGTTGCATCCGTAAAAGTGTGGTGGAGGGGTGGTAATGGTGTGGTGGAGGAGAGAGGAGGGGTGTAGGTGGGTGGAGTGATGGTGGTGGTGGTGGTAATGGGTTAGTGATGGGGCAGTGGGGATGAATGATTTTTAGGGTGGTAGTGGTGAAGTGAGATGGGGGTGGTAGTGGTGAAGTGAGATGGGGGTGGTAGTGGTGAAGTGAGATGGGGGTGGTAGTGGTGAAGTGAGATGGGGGTGGTAGTGGTGGAGTGAGATGGGGGTGGTAGTGGTGAAGTGAGATGGGGGTGGTAGTGGTGGAGTGAGATGGGGGTGGTAATGGTGAAGTGAGATGGGGGTGGTAGTGGTGAAGTGAGATGGGGGTGGTAGTGGTGGAGTGAGATGGGGGTGGTAGTGGTGAAGTGAGATGGGGGTGGTAGTGGTGGAGTGAGATGGGGGTGGTAATGGTGAAGTGAGATGGGGGTGGTAGTGGTGAAGTGAGATGGGGGTGGTAGTGGTGGAGTGAGATGGGGGTGGTAGTGGTGAAGTGAGATGGGGGTGGTAGTGGTGAAGTGAGATGGGGGTGGTAGTTCGAAATAGGTTGATGATAGGGTGGTACTGGTGATGAAGTGATGATGGGGAGATGATGGTGGTGATGATGAAGTGATGATGGAGGGATGATGGTGGTGATGATGAAGTGATGAGGGAGGGATGATGGTGGTGATGAAGTGATGATGGGGGGATGGTGGTGGTGATGAAGTGATGGTGGAAAATGGTGAAGGGGTGGTGATTAATGGATGGTAGTAGGAGTAGTAGTATTAAGAGTAGTAGTAGTAGTAGTAGTAGTAGTAGTAGTAGTAGTAGTAGTAGTAGTAGTAGTATTAAGAGTAGTAGTAGTAGTAGTAGTAGTAGTAGTAGTAGTAGTAGTAGTAGTAGTAGTAGTAGTAGTAGTAGTAGTAGTAGTAGTAGTAGTAGTAGTAGTAGTAGTAGTAGTAGTAGTAGTAGTAGTAGTAGTAGTAGCCATAGTAGTAGTAGTAGTAGTAGTAGTAGTAGTAGTAGTAGAAGTAGTAGTAGTAGTAGTAGTAGTAGTAGTAGTAGTAGTAGTAGTAGTAGTAGTAATAGTAGTAGTAGTAGTAGTAGTAGTAGTAGTAGTAGTAGTAGTGGTGAGTGATAGTAGTAGTATTAGAAGTAGTAGTAGTAGTATTAGGATGAAGGCTGCCTTCAAGGAGATCATAAACGTCGGCATTGAGTTTGCATCAAGCAGGGGAACTTGAAGGTTTTTAAAATCTCCTTTGATACAAATGCATCTGTAAATATGTAAAAACTTAAGTATAACCTATATTATATAAGCTATATAATGTAGGCCAGCTAATCCACCAGCTGCAGGCATTGTCTGTATTGCAAGATAAGAGAGCTTGGTGTGAAATGCAAATGATTGAAAAAGCAGGAATAACATAAGAATGCACGCTTCATTGGTCGTGGGGACTGTGCTGTCTCAAGGAGATAGGATGTATTACTTAATTTATTGGTAAAAAACATTATTTTTTATTACAATATTAACCCTTTATTTAATAACAATATTTAATATTTAAACCATAATAATATTTCCATTAATTGTAGATTCCTATATTCTCATATAAAAACCAATTCTTTTAAAATGTATAAATAGGTAACATATTCAAAGATGAAAGAGATCAATTATAATGAAGCATGTTCAGGGAAGTTATCGCTGCATCATCACACAAGTCGCTAATTAGGAGACATTAATTGGAGGCAATTAATTAGGAGGCATTAATTAGAAGGCACAAACAGACATTAGCTATAATTAGCAAGCGTTAATCATTTTATATGTCAATTCCTTCTCCTATCATCACCCCTTCTTCTTCTTCCCATAAAGTGCAGGGCTCCTCAGGAGCATAGACGCACTTAGGCGACGGTAGGAATCGAACCCACGCTAGTGAGTCGAATACCAAGCGTTTCACCGCTGAGCTAATCTGCCGCCTTCCTCCTACCATCATCTTCTTTTTTTTCCCACCTTTTAATCTCTCTCTTTCACCAAGTTATTTATTCAGCTTCACCATTCTCGCAATCTTTCCACTCCATTCACACACTCGTCCTCCTCCCACCCTCATCATCCTTCCTCCTTCTCCTACCCTCATCATCCTTCATCCTCCTCCCACCCTCATCATTTATCCTCCTCCTCACACCTTCATCATCCCTCCTCCTCCTCCCATCCTCATCATCTCTCCTCCTTCTCCTACCCTCATCATTTCTCTTCTTCTTTCCATTCTCATCATTCATTCTTCTCAACTCATCACTCCTCCCCCCTTCTACACTTACCCATCCTCCCATCTAATCTCATCACTCCACTCCCTCCTGCAACACCACACTAACCACCAAGTATTTGTAAATATTTACTGCACCTTATCTACAGCGTAAACATGCTTTCTTCTCGTTTCCCTCCCATTACTCTATCATTCCACCTCATTACTCCACTTTTCAACCACTCCACCTCATTACTTCACTACTCCACCACTCCACTTCATTACTCCACTACTCCACCACTCCACCACTCCCTCTTTCCACCTCATTACTTCCATTACTCCATCACTCCCTCTCATTACTCCACCACTCCACTGACCACTCCACTGACCACTCCACTGACCACTCCACTGACCAAACGATCAGCGTGCTGATGAGGATAAAACAGATTTACCGACTATAACGACTTTCCATAGTGAATAAACCCTTCTTTTCCGTTTATAAGTTTATTTAGGTTAATGTTTTGACGTTATTAAATTTTGTTTAAGTTAAATTAATGGCGATTTTAAAACTATTTTCAAATTCACAATTTTCGGTTTTCGGATCTTTTTGTTAATTCAACTTCTTGAGGTTTTTAATTTTAAAAAAATTCATATTTAATTGATGAATTATGCTTCGGCATTTTGAATTGCCAGCAAGGACTGCAGGCTCTGCCTAAAAGTCTCTTCGAAAGCCTTCACCAGCTGGATTTAGTGGCAATTACAAAACTTTAAATTATTTTAATCATCATCATCATAATTTATTTTCACTCCATAACTGGGAATATTCTTCTCTGAATGATGCTCTCAATAATAGTTTAAAAAAATTCTTTTTTGGAAAAAACGCCGAAACTTTTGATGGGCTCACAAAAGGCGATTTTCCTGCTAAATCTTGCATTTACGATAGAATGGAGTTGAGAAGGAAAATCTCTGAGATTTGGCGATTAATTTGAAAGGGGAAGATTGACGACTTAATGGATGGGAGGGTTGCAAGTAAAGATGAGAGGGGAAGGAGAAGAGAGAGGAGATTGCACCAGGGAGAGGAAGAGAGAGGGAGAGAGAGGGGGAGTGAAGGTAGGTAGTGATGGGTGAATGGTGATGGTTATAGTAGTGGTTGATGATAGTGATTAACGGTGGTGGTTGAAGGAAGTGATGATGTGTGATGAGGGTAGATGGGATGTTGAAGGAATAATAATGGTAGTAGGTGCTGGTAGAAGAAAGTTGCTGTGGTGGTGGTGGTAGTAGTAGTGGTAGTAGTGGAAAGTTGTTGAAGGTGTTGGTGGTGACAGCTATGCATTGGAAATTCATTGTGTACAGGTGTTACTAAAACTTTAATTTAAAATCGAAACACCAATATAAAAATGTGGCGCACACTTGTCTATACGAAACCGACCTGATTAAAGTTCACTCATTTTAATCAATAAATGTCTGGATTTAGTGGAAAGCAAGGAAAGTCCATCTCAATATAACATCGCCAAAGCCACAATACTCTTGCCTATTTATAACCTATTTATCACAAATAATCTCTTTTATTAATATGTTTAAGAATAAATATATGCAATTATTTAAATTTCGTTTTACATCAGATACATAAAAGAACCGAGACACATATATATAGATACAAATACAGATACAAATCTGTAGATAAAAATAAACATATATTGATACAGATACAGATCATCTCAAAAACCATGAAGAAAAATATTCAAAAAAAACAAAAATACTTAAGCTAATCACAAAATCAGGATTTTTATAAAAATAAATATTTCTTATAAAAGCTCTATTCGCATTTTTAAATATTTCTAAATACAATTTTTCCTACAGCAAAGATGGTTATGGATGGAGTGTGTGTGGAGAAGGAAGGTCACGCTACCCATCAGATGGTGTGGATAATCAATTTAAATGGAAAGGGTGGTCCGTGCTTAAATAACAACCGCAAAAAAACGTCAACTATTTTTAAAATATAACAGTAACACCCACACTAACTACTACAACAACAGTAAATAAATCACACTAACTAATGCAACAACACAAAAGCAGTAACAATGACAGTAACTACTGCAGCAACACAACAAGTACTGAAAAATAAAAATATAATTAAAACAGATTAATGAATGTCAACCAAATGAACCAAAAAATGTATATAAACAATTCCAACAAAAAAACACAATAATACAAATATAAAAAAACAACACAAACAAACCCAACAACACAAACAAACTCAACAACAACAGAAACACAACAACAAAACAACAACAACCCCAACAGGAAGACCACAAGAGACATGCAATTCCAGCGTAACGCTCCAGAAATCAATAAAACAGGTGAAAGGAGGTAGTACGATGTATCCCCTTGTGTGTGTGTGTGTGTGTGTGTGTGTGTGTGTGTGTGTGTGTGTGTGTGTGTGTGTGTGTGTGTGTGTGTGTGTGTGTGTGTGTGTGTGTGTGTGTCTTTGTTTGTGTATGTGAATTTGTGTATTATTATTATTATTATTATTATTGTTATTAATACATTCCGCGAAAGCCTCAAGATCTTTGTGAATGAAAAGCTTTCCGTGGACTTGCAGAATACTCTCGACGGTAAGACCATTGTGGAAATGAGAATAATAATTATAATTATTATTATTACTAAAACTAATAATAATAATATAATTAATATTAACAATAGTATTAATATTAATATTA
>OX030965.1:2746700-2771700 GCA_943735955.1 Piscicola geometra | reverse complement strand
CACCACGTCACCACCACACCACGTCACCACAACACCACGTCACCACCACAACACCACGTCACAACAACAACACCACGTCACCACCACACCACGTCACAACAACAACACCACGTCACAACAACAACACCACGTCACCACCACACCACGTCACCACGACACCACGTCACCACAACAACACCACGTCACCACGACACCACGTCACCACAACAACACCACCACACCACGTCACCACAACAACACCACGTCACCACGACACCACGTCACCACAACAACACCACGTCACCACGACACCACGTCACCACAACAACACCATAACACCACGTCACCACAACAACACCACGTCACCACCACACCACGTCACAACAACAACACCACGTCACCACGACACCACGTCACCACAACAACACCACGTCACCACAACAACACTACGTCACCACAACACCACGTCACCACATCAACACCACGTCACCACAACACCACGATAGCCTCAAAGACACAAACTTTATGACGGGAAACTTTTGAGACTTATCGAACGACTTCCGTTTCATTTTATTTTATTTATTTTATCACTTTTCATTGAAACTATGATTATATGCTTGTTCTTCGTTTTGATTTATGATTATTTAGTTTTTATTATGATATTGTTAACCCTCTTTACGTATTGAGTGGGTGATTATCCATGTCTTTCTAAATCACACTCTCTCTTCTTTAGTGCTCTAGCTTGTCTCTCTACTTATCTGTCTTGATGTATGTGTCTGTGTATGTGTGTGCGTCTGTGTGTGTGTGTGCGTCTGTGTGTGTGTATGTGTAAGTGCATGTGTGACTGTGTGTGGGTGTGTGTGTGTGTTTGTGTGTGTGTGTGTTTGTCTGTGTGGGTGTGTGTGTCTGTGTGTGTGTAATTGCATGTGTGTGTGGGTTGTGAGTGTGTGTGTGTTTGTTTATGTGGGTGTCTGTATTTGTCTGTATTCCACTTTTTATTTCATTCTCGAACCCTTGTCGCAAGTTTGTAGAGCGGCTTCCCTTCAAGGATATCGTGTACCTTCGTCTCTTTCACCATTGACTCAACTACATACACAGATCATCATTATCATCCTCGTCATCATCATCACCACTTTCATAATCATTATCATCATCATCGTTGGTACTATCATCATCATCATCATCATCGTTGGTACCATCATCATCATCACCATCATTGTGCCGCTTTAAACTCTTAAATCTATTCAATTCTTTCTAATTTTTGAAAGCTGTTTGTGAAAAAAGAAAACAAATTCTCAAATGTGTGAGATCATTAGCAGGTTGTACAACAGAAGTCGTACTCTTGCACTCATCCACCCTTCGTCCACTCACTATCCACCCATTTTCCAATTTATTTATTCATCCTTCTAAATCACCCTCTCCTCTCCACACCACTCTCCCCTCCACACCACCCTCCCCTCCACACCACAATCCCCTCCACACCATCATCCCCTCCACACCACCCTCCCCTCCACACCACCATCCCTCCAGATCACCTTCCACACCACCCACCCACTTGTGGTTTCCAAGGCAACCAAAGTGTCTTTATGAGACACGAACATCTCCCAAAAGGGCGCCAAACACTTCACAAAGGCGCGGCAAAAACTCAGTCACTCTATTATTACCTCATTCAACAGCATTATGTCTTTTGCTTCGAAGACACCTTTTGTGTGTGTGTGCTTGTGTTTGTGTGTGTGTTGTGTGTGTGTGTGTGTGCGTGTGTTTGTGTGTGTTTGTGTGTGTGTGTGTGTGTGTGTCTTTTGTACACTCATGTGTGCATTCCAGTGTTCAAAAGAGTAATATCGCCTAATGGGCACACAGATAAACGTGTTTTGAATAATGCATTCGACACTTTAAGCATCATTATCATCATCATACTCACCATCATCATCATCACCATCACCATCATCATCATCATCATCACCATCATCATCATCACTATCATCATCACTATCATCACCACCATCATCATCGTCTTCCTTCCATCTCACCACTAAAACCACCTTCATCATCATTGTCAGCCTCAGTGTCTTTGCAGGCATCTTTAACACCAAAACCCTTGTCATTATCTCCTTTTTCCATCATCATCATCAACAGCAGCATCATTATCATCATCATCTTCATTATCACAATTATGATAAATCTAATTACTATCATCATCGCCATCTTCATAACACATAAGTATCATCATCATGACTATCATCAATCTCATTACTGCTATCATCATCATCATTACTACCATCAAATTCATAACCATATCATCAACCTCATTACTATCATCATCATCACGATCATCACTCCATCATCATCATCACCACTCCATGTTATTAATATCTTTGTTGTTTTCATCCTGTTCATATCACAAGCACGTAATCCTATTTTGAGATTTTCGTTCATTTATTCTTTCCATCCATCATTCATCTACTCACTCACTCATCAATCATTCCTTTATCACTCACTCACTCTTCCATCAGTCATTCATCACTCACTCACTCATCAATCATTCCTTCATCACTCACTCACTCATCTATCATTCCTTCATCACTCACTCACTCATCAATCAATCCTTCATCACTCACTCACTCATCCATCATTCCTTCATCCCTCAATCACTCCTCCATCAGTCATTCTGTCATTAATTTAAACAACCAATCTAATAGAATTATAAATACAAAACAAACTAATAATGGTTTCTCTTGTAATTGTAGATTCAATTGTGACTGTTGTGGGGTAAATACAAAAAGTTTCCATCAAAAATTTAAAAATTCTTCAAACGAACATTTCAATGTTAATATTTCAAGCTTTGTTTCAGGTTAAATAATGTTCACGCTTGTTTGCTTTAGGATGACAACAACCTCACTTAATTAATCCCTGCATGTGTGCTGATGTCAAACAGGTCTTACTTAATTTAAGAACATGTTTTTATAGTTCGAAAACACGTTTGTATGGATTAAAACAAGTTTGTAAGGATTTTGAACAAGTTTGTATGGATTTAGAACACCTTTGTATGGATTAAGAACATCTAATGAATGTGACCATCTTTAAGGACATTATTGAAACATTGTCAGCATGTTCTTATAGACCAAGAGTATAACAATGGCTTTTTATGAACGTGATCAAACGCTTTAAAAAATAATCTTAATTCCATCTAAATAAAAATAAATTTTATCGTTTCAAAGCAAAGTGAAAGCATGGAAAATAATGGTTTGAAGTTGTGTTTGTGAAAGCGCCTGGGTGCAGTCGAAGGGAGGAATGTTGGAGCGTAAGCGAACAATCAAAGGCAGGGTGAGCTTGGTGCTTATCGAGTCGCAAATATGCTGTTAACACCATAAACTGTTACTTTGAGTTGGCATTGTGGAGGTGTTAAAGGCTTTGCATGCGATACGCCTTTGTGCGATGGTTGTAGAGATTCTGTACAATGGACATTACTTTTTAGTTTTATAGATTGTGTACATTTTACATTGCTTTTCAGTTGTATATATTTTATACGTTGCACAATTCTGCACACAAAACAATCCGCAAAGTTGACTTTAAATACAAACTGCTCGAGCATAAATCCCACTTGAAGCCTCAAAAATGCTGACTCAGTCCTCCTTCAAGCCACCGTGACAGAGTGCCAAAGGCTGACAAGTGAAAGCAGAAGAAGGCCTCAATCAAAGACATTATTGCGTAATTTCTGAGGGTTTTACAACTTTTAAATAACGACTTTGTGGAGTTTACGCAACAGTTCTGGGACTTTTGTGCAGTTTTATAACGACGATGATGATTAAAGTTTATTTTTTTTACAATTTTCTCTTCAACTTAAAAGACACTTTCTAGCACGACAGGTTTATATAAGGTTCATCACATGCCGCAGTCTCTTAGGCTCCAACAAGTTCAAAAATAAAATTATTTTTACAAAAAAAAAAGTAAAACGGATAAAAAAAATAAATGAGCCATCTAAAATAATGTGATTTAAATTTAATTTATGCATTATGAATATTCAGATAACAATTATATTTGCTGATAAAAGCATCGAAAGCAGAACAAGCAAGACACAGTACAGGGTTATAATGAGATGCAAATGAGGCCATAATATGCATCAGTTGATCCATCTCTGATAATTTTGACATTATTAAATCAATCCATTCATCCTATTTTCAATATTTCGAACTAGTTTTATTATTTTTATTTTTATTTATTTTTTTTTTTTTCAGTCAAAGCATAATTCCTTTATAAATCAATTAATTTTTTCCAATTGTTATACAATTAATCGTAGCAGTGTTTTGTTCGGATTCTAATTTGAGGTAATAATACCATTTCCAATTTTATATATTATTCATTTATTGTTTTGCTTATTATCTTTATTATTATTATTTATACATATCTACATTTTTACTATATATGTACATTATTGTTGTTATTTGTATTATTGAAATAACCCACTTGTAATTGAGGAAATGAAGTAGGATGCGATGATGATAATGATCAATCTCTCCATCGTTTATGTTCTTGCGTTGTCGTTGTGGTGGTAGTATTAGTAGTATTAGTAGTAGTAGTAGTAGTAGTAGTAGTAGTAGTAGTAGTAGTAGTAGTAGTAGTAGTAGTAGTAGTAGTAGTAGTAGTAGTAGTAGTAGTTGTAGTAGTAGTAGTAGTTGTGTTAAGAGTTTTTGTAGGAGTTGTTGTGGTTGTAGATGTTGTTTCACTGGTTTAAGGAGCTGTAGTGGTAGTTGCAGATGTCGTATTAGTGGTTTTTTAATAAGAGCTGTTTAAGATATGTTGTTCGGATTGATGTGGAATCACTGGCTGTTTAAAACTGCCTCGTAATAACAGTGTTGTTTTAGTGGTTCTTGTTGCTGTTGGAGTGGGATTTTTTGGATGTTGTTGTTGTTACTTTCAAATGTTTTGTGTTGCTCAGAAATTCTTGTTGCAATGTTGTTGTTGTTGCTGGACTTGAATACTCCTTGCTGCTGTTGTCGCTTTTGTCTTGATTTTTCAATGAACTTGAATTTAAAGACGATGGTCAACACTGAAAAGTTGATGAGAAATTTTGAGATACGCAATTCAAAATGTAAGCAACAAGCACTTCCTGAATGCACTGAACCCCGCTTTAAACTTCCATGGAATAACTTATTTAGGTTTATGTTGCTTTGTATTGTATTATTTGTGCCCATATTTATTTATATTATGTTATTTTTACTCATATTTATTTATATTTTATATTATTTATATATTTTTAGATTTTTTTAATTTCAATAAAAAAGATGAAGAGGAATATACCCCTTCATGGAGTCAAACCTTAAAAAAAACTAGTACTACACATACTACTCATATACATACTAATCATATGCATACTAATCATATACATACAAATCATATATATACTAATCATATACATAATAATCATATGCATACTACTTATAGACATACTAATCATACCCATACTAATTATATACAAATGCATATTAATATTATACATCTTAATAGTATCTAACCAAATATTAAATAGGTAATGTTTGTAGGCCTAAAATTGGTATTTATAATATTGTTATTTATTATGTTAGTCTACATAATATGTATGAAGTTAGTATGTATGAGATTATGTTACAGTCAAAACACGTAAGCAGGCATTTGGGGTAGTTGCTTGAAAGTCATGCAAATCGTGAAATTCATGATTCACGCGTATTGAATGAAAAGGTTTGGTGAAAAGCCTGCAAAATGCATATATTCGTTCCAGTCAAACTGCTGAATAACTGTAAAAAGCGTTTAATCTTTAGGCCTTTTCATTCAAAAATGGGTCATTCGTGCATTACACGAGTTGCCTGATTTTCAGGCCTTACGTGAAAATGTTGGTTACGCGTTTGGCGTGCAACACATCCATGCATGCAGTTCGCTTACACACGACCACCTTTCCCCGTCGAAGGAAAGTAATTCAAATAATTCAAAACCTTCTCATACATCAACATCAATCTCTCCCAGGATTTGAACACATGACCTTCTGGTTTGGAGCTACTCTAGCGTGGTGTGGAGAGATAGTGGTGCATGGAAGGGGTAGGGTGGGTTTGATGGGGCGTGAAATTGAATGGCCTGACAACCACGGGAGCTCAGCAGGTCATCAAAGGGGCGCAAGGCGTTAAATCTTGGACCGTGAAACGTCGTTTGGCTTGAAAGAATTGACTCTTTGTGTGTGTCCACCTTGTGTGCGAAATAACTTATGCGTGTTTTACTTTTGTCATTTTAGAAAAGTGTTTCGTTGTGGCTTTGGATGTTGGTTCTGTTCTAGATTACCGCTACCACTTGAAATCTCCCTGCTATCCCAGAAATGTTTTGTTTTTAAACGTTCGATCTTTTCCGAAACAAAATTTACATTTTAAATATATTCAAGAATGTTAAATATAATAAATAATGAAAATAAAATATTTCTAATAATATTTTATTGAAACTTTAACTTTTAGTTTTACATTTCAACAGAAATGTAGCTTGTTTATTTAACTTGTTTTTAAATGTATGCTATTTAACTTAAATAATTTAAGAAAATTGGAAAAAAAAGTAATAAATTAATAAAAACAAGTTTTTAATTATTTACTTATCCAGGTAAAAATGAACTATTATATTATGTCCGAGCTTGGAGGTACACGAGTGGGTGTTTGCGGTTTCCTAGCACTGGTCCTAGTTTTTATTTCAAAGGGATGAATGGCATACTTAATTGCACCATCCGAGAGTGAATTGCAAGCGCCTAAGTGCGTTATTTGCGAACGAATTGAATGGTGGCATGCAACGGTGTGGTGGAATGACCACCTCGTCACACTCAGTGCAAATGACAAGAAGCACGAAGTTGCCTTCCAATTAATCCTTAATGAGGTCCATTTAAATATGTTAATGAACTGGTAATGAATTAATGCTCAATTAATTATGACCTAATTAAACTAATATGCGGTCGCTAAACGTAGCGCGTAGGCGTGCATGCATGCCCTCCAATGGCCTGCCCCCATCACAGGTCACGTGTTTGGACGACCCAATTAGATCTTAGAACAAAACTTTATTGAGAATATTGATTTAATTTATTGTTATTTTGATTAATTTATATGACGCACAACTTTAAGATAAATTAGGAAAAAAGTTATTAATCCGAGAATTAAACCGAGAAACTGAAAAAAAGCTTAATTAAAACAGAAACTCATTAATTCAAATTGAAATGACTTAAATTTAAAACATAGAACACACAGACTAACCTGTAACTTTCAATGGGTTGGCATGCCTACATCACGACGTTCAAACAACCATTTTTAATGAGTCATTATTAGGTCAAATTGAATCATTAATTGGGGCTTTATCAACTTTTACAAGAATAATAATATTTAAAAAACATATTTTAAACCTTAAAATGTTAAAATGAGTTAAATGCTAATTGTTTTCGGAGATATTATCTCATTTATCTCAATCAAGCAGTTAACTAGTGCCTCCTCCTGTTTTCGCAATTCCTCACAGTTATCTTCTAGCAATCATTTCCACTCCACAACACTCAACTGCCATAAAACACACCAAATTACATCCGTTCTCTTCAAATAAGTGCTCACGTCTTCTCTCGGCTCTTTATATACTCCCAGACTGTGTGCAGTGTGCGTGTATGCTTCATGTATGTGTGTTTGTGTGTGTTTGTGTGTGCGTGCGTGCGTGTGTTTGTTTGTGTGTGTGTGTGTGTGTGTATGTGTGTGGGTGTGTGTGTGTGTATGTGTGTCCGTACTTGTGTACTTGTGTGTGTGTGTTTGTGTGTGTATGTGTGTGGGTGTGGGTGTATGCCCGTACTTGTGTACTTATGTGTGTGTGTTTGTGTGCGTATGTGTGTGGGTGTGGGTGTATGTCCATACTTGTGTACTTGTGTGTGTGTGTTTGTGTGGTCTAGGGGTGGCTGTATGTCTAGTTTCCGATCACTTTGTTTTTTCTGCTTTCTAATTGTCTCTTTCGGCGAGCACTCTTAAACGTCATCACCTTCTAAATCACCCACATCATCATTATTATTATCACTACCATCATCCTTCTCATCCTCATCATCCTCATCATCGTCATTACCCCTCCCTCATCATCATCATCATCATCATTATCAAAATCATAATTTTCATCCTGAACACCACCACCATCTCCATCAAGATAACTTGATCCCTGAATAACTTTTTATTTTCTCATTAATTGCACGCTATGAAAATAGGTTACTTAATGGGTTCTCCCTCATGCAGATCTAGGCACAGGCCTCATTAAATTTAATCATTTTTCTTAATTATGAGAAAAAAAATTTAAAAAGTTATTTATTTTAAATAATTCAAAAGCAAATAATCACTTTACGAAAGAGCGCAATTCACTGATGCATTCGCCACTAATGGCGCATTAATACATTTTCATCTGCTTCACTGATCTTAGGCAAGCCTCCTTCTTCTTCTCTCCCTCCTTCTCCTCATCTCATCAGATCATCCTTTTCCTCCACTTCTTCTTCCACTTTTTTCTCCTTTTTCTCCTCCTCCTTCTTCTCTTCCTCCTCTTCCTCCTCCTTCTCCTTTTCCTCCTTCTTCTATTCCTCCTCCTCCTCTTTCTCCTTCTCCTCCTCTTCCTCCTCTTCCTCCTCCTCCTCCTTCTCTTCCTTTTTTCCACCAGAAAAGCCATCAAGTGCTGACGAATCCGCTCTAATGTAACTAAAGTCTGGTTTCTATGGCTCAATACGATTGGATGAAATGTAGTTCACATGTGTGATGCTATACAATACAATACAATACAATACAATACAATACAATACAATACAATACAATACAATACAATACAATACAATACAATACAATACAATACAATACAATACAATACAATACAATACAATACAATACAATACAATACAATACAATACAATACAATACAATACAATACAATACAGTACAACACAATACAATGCAATACAATACAATACAATACAATGCAATGCATTACAATACAATACAATACAATAAAATAAAATACAATACAATACAATACAATACAATACAATACAATACAATACAATACAATACAATACAATACAATACAATACAATACAATACAATACAATACAATACAATACAATACAATACAATACAATACAATACAATACAATACAATACAATACAATACAATACAATACAATACAATACAATACAATACAATACAATACAATACAATACAATACAATACAATACAATACAATACAATACAATACAATACAATACAATACAATACAATACAATACAATACAATACAATACAATACAATACAATACAATACAATACAATACAATACAATACAATACAATACAATACAATACAATACAATACAATACAATTCAATACAATACAATACAATACAATAATATACAATACAATACAACTCCCACGACAATTCACTGACCAGGTTTGGCATTACGCAAAAAGCGTAAAACTTCTCTTACAAGGACCGTGCTCAGGTCACAATATTTAGTCCTTAGGAGAGGGGTTTCCTATGGTCAGAGGTTCGGGAAAAAATTCAACAATTCACACTGCATTTAAGCTGTTCACTGCAACTTTATTTAAACTATAAAAAAAACTTTAACAAAGCATTATTGGTCATTTTGTAATTTTTTTTATACATTTTCAATTCTTTTATTGCTTTTAGCCATTGAAAATTTTAGAAAAAGTCTTCCAGTTTTAACAAACATTGAGTGATCTTCCATCAAACTATACTTTAACAATCTGTTTGTCCTCTCCATGCTTTTCCGCAAGGCAACCTCTCTGCTTCTTCTTCACTCACTTCTTCTTTTTCTTCTTTTTCTTCTTTTTCTTCTTCTTCTGAAGTTTCATTTGATTCAGTTGAAATTTCCTCGACACAAGATGCATATTGGCTAAGTGTGTAATTCTCCGGCAGTAGAACACCAACTACATGTTTATCAACATCATCAGCAGATATATTTTCAATAGGATTGTCAGTTTCCAAGCCACACTTGGAACATTATCGAGCAGCATTTCACGCTGTCATAGACAATCATGCAACTCACAGAATGGTTTAATCGAGGTTCTCCTGGTTTGCGTTCATACTTGCAGCTGGAGACAATGTTGCTAACTGGTGAAGTGAACCATGATATTTGCAAGCAGTATCGTGAGTTTAATTAAACTGGTCTTTGCTCACAGTTAACTATGTTTAAAGACCAGAATGAATACAGAACTGAAAACGCTGAGGCTAAAGCTTAAATCTTCCATTTAGTTTTTGGGTGTGGGGGGGGGCTTTCATCAAAAGTACCAACTTCCAATATTAAATATTCTTGAAATAACCTAGTGAACCATATTCCAAGTGGACGTTAAATATTTCAAATGTTTAGATTTTTTGCCTACTTATGCCCTCCCCTACTTATAGTGGCAATAGAATAGTATTTTTATTGAGTATCGAATAATTTTTAGCGATACAAATACTAATAGTTGATACAAAAAGAATTAGCAATACAGTAAACAATACTAAATAATATCGCTGGTACTGTATTGGTCGATACCGGCTCTTTGATTCCAACCCTGGGGAGGACACCCCCAAGATTTTCCGCAGATCGCCGCCCCTGGTGGCTATTGTTTGTATGGAAGGAATTCACTTTAAATGCATTAAAGAAAGAGCAACTTCAACCGTGGTTAACAGTGTAATGTATTTCTTCTTATTTTTAGTTTTGTTATTATTATTATTATTTTATTATTATTAATATATTTATTATTATGAACATTATTATTATTATAAATAGTATTATTATCCGCATCATCATCATCAGTATGCGCTAATAACGCCGTTATCATTATTCAGGATGGTTAGTGAGGGGCGAAGATTTATATTTACCAAGATAAACTCAAGTGGAGGCTGTCTGCCACTGGTGATGATGATGATGCTGCTGCCAAGGGGTGATGATGATGATGCTGCCAAGGGGTGTTGATGATGTAGCCACGGGGGGATGGTGATGATGATGATCGCGCCACGAGAGGTGGTGATGATGATGATGTTGCCACGGGGGAGTGGTAATGATGATGATGATGATAGTGGATTTCTGTCAGACAACCCTAACTAGGAGAGAGGAGGGAATAGAGTGGACATAGATAAGAGTGACATAGTGTTAAAGGTGGAATTCATCCTGATGATGATTATGATGATGATGATGATGATGACAATGATGATGATTATTATGAGGATGATTAGGAGGAAGAGAATGATGAAAAAAAAGAAGGATGAAGAGGAGGAGGAGGAAGAAGAGGAGGAGGAGTAGGAGGAGTAAGAGGAGAAGGAGGAAAAAGAGGAGGAGTAGGAGGAGAAGGAAGAGTAGGAGGAGAAGGAAGAGAAGGAAAAAAAAGGCGATGAAAAAAAAGACGATGATACAAAATACAATTCAATACAATACAATACAACGACGAGTATTATTAACGTGGCGTAAACCCGGACGGGCTTCAAGACCACAGATGATGATGATGATAATGATGAAAATTATAATGATGATGACAATGAAGATTATAAATTTTTTAGATGCTTTCTTTTTATATATATTTTTTCCCATTTCGCACACATAGACAGTGAGGCAGTATGAATCGACTTTGCAAAGACAGCGCTATAGGATGGGAAAGTCAACAAACTTGAGTTTGGATTGTAAATCTGCTGTGTATACATGAGCCCCTCTTGATAACGACAGCCCGAGTGCGGGGAGGGTGGGTTGGAGTGGTGGTGGGAAGAAGGGTTGGAGCGGGGGAGGTGGGACTGGGTGGAGGGGGGGAAGGGGGGGTAGTAGAGAAAAGAGTTAGAGTGGGGGTGGTGGTGGGAAGGATGAAGTAAAGTTGGCGAGAAAAAATGGAGGGATTGGAGTTGTGGTGAGAAAGCTGAGAGTGGTGGTGGGGAGGATTGGAGTGGTGGTGGGAAGGATTGGAGTGGTGGTGACAAAAGTTGAGGTAATGAAGAAAAGTTGGAGTGGTGGGTGGATGAAGTGCTGGTTAGTTGTAGTAATCGATAGGTTAGTTTTTTGAATCAGTAGTTGTGGTTAGTTTGAATACAGTGGTGGGTGTGGATGCGGTTGTGGATGTGGAGGAGTGAAGTGAAACTTTATTTTAAAGCTCATAAAGTAATGTTGGCCAAATACTTTGTCAACTGTTTCCATTTGTCTCAATAAAGAATTGCTCACATCTGTCAAGGAAAGCCACACACGAGAGTGGTGACGTAATGACTGACTATAATTAGGCACATAAATATAACTATAATTAGAAGGTCAATTATAATTAGGCACATGAATATAACTATAATTAGAAGTTCAATTATAATTAGGCACATAAATATTATTATAGTTGAGAGGTAAATTATAATTATAAATCCAATTAAAATTAAAGTTATAATTGTAATGTAAATTATAATATTCATTATCAAGTATAGTTTTAGTTGCCGATACATTCTTCACGCATCTTACAGTTTTTATGCTCAAATTTTAAATTCGTTAGGATTTCATTTATTTGTTGGGGAATAAATTTGATAACTTAATGATTAACTGATTAATTGAGTGGTTGAGAAGGCGATGAAATGGTGGTGAGGGTAAAAGAAGACATGCATGTAAACACTCAGACTTGAAAGGGTACACATACATGGAACATAGACATAAGTATTTAGAGACAAATACACACTATCACATACTTAAGCTAAACACACATACACTCACACACACAATGGCAACCATCCTGAAAATAAGTTAGGAATTACTAGAAATAGGTATTACAATAATACGTTATAATGCATGATCAAAGACTTTCCATTCATGACAACTCAAATAAACACACACGCACACACACACACACGCACGCACACACACACAACATACACACACACACACACACACACACACACACACACACACGCACACACACACACACACACACACACACACACACACACACACACACACACACACACACACACACACACACACACACACACACACACACACACACACACACACACACACACACACACACACACACACACACACACACACACACACACACACACACACATACACACACACACACACACACACACACACACACACACACACATACACACACACACACAAAGCCATAGTTCTTATGGGATTAACTTTGCAATGCCTTGTCCACTCAACTTCACCAAGATTGCCATCATCATCATCGTCATCATCATCGTCATCATCATCATCATCATCTTCATTATCATCGTCATCGTCATCATCATCATCATCATCATCATCATCATCATCATCATCATCATCATCATAGTCGTCATCATCATCATCATCGTCATCATCATCGCCACCATAATCATCATTCTCATCTTTTTCTTTGTGACTGAAATAGAACATATTTCTAGACGGACACCTAAGTCACTCGGCATACGTGATCATCATCATCACCACCAACACCATCATAATCATCACCACCACCACCATCATCAACACCATCAATACCATCATAATCATCATCACCACCATCATCCTTATCACCACTACCACCATTATCACCACCATCATCAACACCACCATAATCATCACAACCACCACTTTTCATCCATTATCTATCATTTCTTGATAGAAAACCATTCACAGAAAGCACTCCCTCTGGTTCTTAGACACCACAAACACACAAAAAACCACAACACAATGATGCCTCGGCCCATGCAAGACCACCACAGGAAGTTTCATTAAGCCATGCTTAAATTCCATTGATTTTATTTTTGTTTTTTTTTCTTATAAAAAAAGGCCGCTAGATAAGTTGGTCTGTTTGGGCACCTTCCTAGCGTTGTCATTTTCATTATTAGTCAAATCGATTTTTCAATTTCAGTATAGTTTGGACTCAGACTGCCATTGTCATCTTGGGAATCTTATTGAACTCGGAGTGGTTGTCTCTGTTCCTAGAGGGAGTTCGAACATTCTGTTGAAGGGTTAAGTCTTTAAAAAAGGTCAATCAATTATAATTATAATCAATTATAATTGATTATAATTATAATTATAGGGACACCGCTTCACATGGCGTGCTGTCGCTTTGTGTCTGTTCAGCAAGAATCGTCGCAGAAGTTTGATCGAGTAATTGACTGAAGTGAGAAAAATAAAAATATAATATAAAAACTAAAATAATAGGAATAAAAATAATAATAATAACAACAACAATAATAATAACAATAAAAAATTATTCTTATTTGTGTTTGTTTGCTTCTTCCTGAGCGCATCGAAAGGCATTTTCGAGCACATTTCTCACGAATTTATGATCGTGACGTCATGGTGAAGTCATGGTGACGTCTTAAAGAGACCCAAAAACAAAAAGCAAAATAAATAAAATAAATAATCGTGAAAATGAATTTATTCAATGAATTTATTGTAAATATCTCGCCCAGCTGAGATGAACTGCTTTAAGTCGGTTAAAACCAAAATAAATAAGCAAAAGCACCTATAAACAAAAACAAAAAGATGTTTATTATTATTATTATCATTCTTATTTTGTGTACTTTTAGTGAATTCATTGCAGGGCAATCAAAGATAGCAAGCCCTTTATCACGCTGCCCCTCAAGTGGACTCTTGGAAAATATCATCATCATCATCATCATCATCATACTAATATTCATCATAATCATCATCATCATACAAACCATAAAAATAATAATAATCATCATAATCATAACTAAGATACAAAGTGTAAAAGCATTAATACCAATAATAAATATTTGTAAAATAATGGGTAAAAATAATAAAAATAACAATAATGATGATAATAATTATTATTATTATATGATATAATAATAGTGATAATATTTATTATTATTATTATAACATAAAAATATATACATATAATAATCTTTATTATTGTAAGATTCCTTGATTTAAACCCCATATGAAGTTTGTATATACTCTACTTTATAAACATCTTCATTAAATGTGTCTTTGATTGCCCTACTTTGTATAAAGAAAAGGGAAACAATGATGATGATAATGATGATGACGATGATGATGATGATGACGATGATGATGATGATGACGATGATGATAATGATGATGATGACGATGATGATGACGATGATGAGGAGGAGGATGATGATGATGATGATGATGATGATGATGAGGATGATGATGATGATGATAGTGGTGATGCTCAAGAATGATTTCATCATCATTTATTTGTATGTTCTTGTTTTGTTTTTCCACATCATCATACCTTTTTACAATTATAATTACTATCGTCTAATCTTCTTCTTGGATCATCATCGTCACCACCACCACCACCACAACCATCTTCATCATCTTCATCATCATCATCACCACCACCACCACCACCATCATCACCATCATCACCATCATCATCATCATCATCACCATCATCATCATCATCACCATCATCATCATCATCATCATCATCATCATCATCATTTGAACAGTCTCAAGCAGCAACCTTAACTGCCTAAACTTCAATACCCTAATGAGCAAGTGTTATGCGAAAGGAAGTCATTGAGTATTTAAATGAACATAATAATATTAATAATAATAATAATAATAATAATCGTTATTTTTGTCATTATAATTTATTTTTATATACAATTTTGGTTTTATTTAATTATATATATAATCATATTATTGTTATTAATATCGCTAATGTGACAATTCACATTCATAAAAGCAAGTATTTAAAATATTTACGAATAAATCAACGATGAAACATTTTTTGAGTTTCTTTATAGCTGAAATGCCATTAATATTTAAGGATTCGCAGGCTTTCACCAGGATATGAAAAACAGAATATTTGTATTCAAAAAATTAAATTAAATTAATATAAATTAAATTAAAT
This sequence comes from Piscicola geometra, assembly GCA_943735955.1. Taxonomy (NCBI): domain Eukaryota; kingdom Metazoa; phylum Annelida; class Clitellata; order Hirudinida; family Piscicolidae; genus Piscicola; species Piscicola geometra. The sequence continues at coordinate 2,755,849 of OX030965.1, read as the reverse complement.
TAAAATTTTATTCGTAAGCTTTTAGAAAAATATCAAAATATTTTTGAAAAATTAAAAAATCGAATTTGAATTGGTATTTCGTCAAGGCTTGAGATAAATTCAGTTTATACCGATTAAAGCAACTTTCGATGTTTCAACGTGCTCTGTGAGCGTCAACCACCTATTTCACTCCACCACCTGGCGTTCTATCACAACATTATTAACCCCTGCCACCCCATTCACACCCCCTGCTAACCCCCCTATCATTCCCTCTCCCACATCATCAACGTCTCTATTGGTACCCTCTCCCAATTATCTTTATTTCATCCCTTCCCTCTCTCCCCTCTTCAACAACCACCTTTCGTTAACCACCTGTCAAGGAGCAAACGCCAAAGTGTTTGAGTGCACCAAACCACAACTGGAAGAGCCACACCCACTCTCCATGTCGGTTGTGGACGGCAGTTTCCATGGGTCACACCGCTTTATACTTCTGTTTTAAAATATTATTTTATATATTCAACTTGAATTTAAATATTTTTAAACATCAGTTTTCCAAAAAAATAATTTTTTAATCCAACTTCTGCCCCGATCACTCAAGCAAAGGTTGATTTTTGTTGGTGATTAAAAATGGTGACATGAAAATAAACAGAACGCCAAAAAAGTAAACGATCACTTAGGTTCTTATCTAGACACGCGCACACACCCACACACCCACACACCCACACACACACTCACACACACACACACACACACACACACACACACACACACACATACACACACACACACACACACACACACACACACACACACACACACACACACACACACACACACACACACACACACACACACACACACACACACACACACACACACACACACACACACAAACACACACACACACACACACACACAAACACACACACATACACACACGTGAAGGAAGTGTACTTGCAGGTGGGTGATTAGATGGTGCGCATATGCGGTAGATGTGAGAGGCAGGTGGTGAGGGGATTGAAGGATGATGGGGGTTGCAAGGGTGAGGGTGTTGGGATGGGGGTTGCAAGGGTGAGGGTGTTGGGATGGGGGTTGCAAGGGTGAGGGTGTTGGGATGGGGGTTGCAATGGTGAGGGTGTTGGGATGGGGGTTGCAAGGGTGAGGGTGTTGGGATGGGGGTTGCAAGGGTGAGGGTGTTGGGATGGGGGTTGCAATGGTGAGGGTGTTGGGATGGGGGTTGCAATGGTGAGGGTGTTGGGATGGGGGTTGCAATGGTGAGGGTGTTGGGATGGGGGTTGCAATGGTGAGGGTGTTGGGATGGGAGTTGCAAGGGTGAGGGTGTTGGGATGGGGGTTGCAAGGGTGAGGGTGTTGGGATGGGGGTTGCAAGGGTGAGGGTGTTGGGATGGGGGTTGCAAGGGTGAGGGTGTTGGGATGGGGGTTGCAAGGGTGAGGGTGTTGGGATGGGGGTTGCAAAGGTGAGGGTGTTGGGATGGGGGTTGCAAGGGTGAGGGTGTTGGGATGGGGGTTGCAAGGGTGAGGGTGTTGGGATGGGGGTTGCAAGGGTGAGGGTGTTGGGATGGGGGTTGCATGAGTGAGGGTGTTGGGATGGGGGTTGCAAGGGTGAGGGTGTTGGGATGGGGGTTGCAATGGTGAGGGTGTTGGGATGGGGGTTGCAATGGTGAGGGTGTTGGGATGGGGGTTGCAATGGTGAGGGTGTTGGGATGGGGGTTGCAATGGTGAGGGTGTTGGGATGGGAGTTGCAAGGGTGAGGGTGTTGGGATGGGGGTTGCAAGGGTGAGGGTGTTGGGATGGGGGTTGCAAGGGTGAGGGTGTTGGGATGGGGGTTGCAAGGGTGAGGGTGTTGGGATGGGGGTTGCAAAGGTGAGGGTGTTGGGATGGGGGTTGCAAGGGTGAGGGTGTTGGGATGGGGGTTGCAAGGGTGAGGGTGTTGGGATGGGGGTTGCAAGGGTGAGGGTGTTGGGATGGGGGTTGCAAGGGTGAGGGTGTTGGGATGGGGGTTGCAAGGGTGAGGGTGTTGGGATGGGGGTTGCAAAGGTGAGGGTGTTGGGATGGGGGTTGCAATGGTGAGGGTGTTGGGATGGGGGTTGCAATGGTGAGGGTGTTGGGATGGGGGTTGCAAGGATGAGGGTGTTGGGATGGGGGTTATTGGGTGGGATGGAAAGATTAGAAGATTAGAAGAGGGATGGAAGAAGTGTCAGAGAGGCGGAGGTGAATGAATAGATGGTTTGATGGAAGATGGATGAAAAGGGGGATTGATGGTTGAAAGGGGGTTTGATGGTTGAAAGGGGGTTTAATGGTTGAAAGGGGGATTGAAGGTGACAGGATAGGAAGTGGTGTCGTTTAAAAGGTGTTATATTGGAATTTGGCTTATTGGTAGTTATCTACAAATAATTGTTGTCAACATCAGCTTCATCATCTTCACAAACCCTCCTCACCACTATTAACTCTCATCATCATCACCATCATCACCATCCTCCTCATCATCATCATCATCATCATCACCATCATCCTCATCATCATCATCATCAGAATCATCATCACCATCCTCCCCATAATCACCATCATCACCATCTCCCTTAAGAGACGAACCACCAAGCATACTCACAAGCACTCACGCTCCAATATGTTTTCCCGCCTCATAAGGACCAAAGGCAAAAGGACGTCTGCCTTTCTTGAGGGAAGATGCAATGTCTTCACTCAGAACATTGTGTACACTCTGTTTGTACGCTCGATTTTTGAGGGTTGTGAGAGGTTTGTAGGGTTGCATGCAGTGTTAAAGATGCAGTTTATTGTGTGTTTGAACTTGTCGTTTTATTGATAATTCCTTTCAGTTCGCTAGGTGGTGGTTTGGTTTGAGCGATCGTGTGACGATAATTGTAACTCAAATTTGAATGAGAAAAGTTAAAAACTTATCCTTTATTAATGTACAGGTGGCTTCTTCTAAAAGGTTTTTGCTTTTTCGAAAGTTCAAACAGAAATTTATACAATTTTAACTACTTATCAAGATGTCTCAAACAGACCCCTACGTGACCTGGTTACTTAGCCGGTGTTGTAATTTGTTAAACACCAAAAAGAATAAAATTATATTAATAACAAAAATGTAGAAAAAAAATAAAACTTTAATTTCATAGTTTGTAAAACTATTTTTGTTATATTCATGAAAAATCACAAAAGACACAACTCTAAACACATTAGATCTTTGCAAGTCACATTAGGTTTTTATTTTCCTTTCATGGAGGCGTATTTATTTAAGAAATATATTAATTTGACATCAAACGTAAAAGACGACCCTTCACGCATACTATTCTTCTAGCACGACAGAGAGTCTCAGTGAAAAGGGGTTTTGCTAATCACTTTAAATCTTGCTATTTTCATCTTAGACGTATTAGACAATTATTACCTTACTTAGACGACCCTTCTTTAAAGATTTTATTTTCTGCACTTTCTCTATTTCGAATTGACTATTGTAATTCACTCTATTATATTTTACTTGAAAGTACTTTGAAACCATTTTAATTATGCAGCTAGAATCGTTAGCCGTACACCTATTTATCATCACATTATGCAGGTCCATATATTTGGAACTCATTATCTCCTTATTTAACTACTTCTAAATCATTATTTACTTTTCGTAAGGATCTGAAGACAAATCTGTTTAGCAAATTTATTTACGAGCGCTCTTGAATTTGATGAAAGAGCGCTATAGAAATTGATTTGATTGATTGATTGATTGATTAAAGTTTCAATATAAATTAATAACAATTAATAATCCCTTCTCTACCAAGACATAAACAAACTAAGCGTTTTTACATTCTAGATGCATCAATTCCACTTCTTCCCTCCTCCTCCTCCTCAACCTTCTCCACCTCCTCTACCTCCTTCTCCTCTTCCTCCTCACCCAAACGACCAGCCAGCTTGAACTTGCTCACTAGCGGATCATTATCCTTCGCCACAAAGGTCAAGGCCGTTTTGGCGAAATGTAGGTCATCTTCCTCCAATCGATCTATGACGTCATCGAGGAGGTGTGCCTTGCCCAGGGAGCAGGAGGTCGACTCGTACGTGACGTTGGCGAAGTGTACGTGAAGGTGGTAGTAGGAGGGCTGGTAGTGCAAGTACGCCCTCAGTTGCCTCGCGTCAAAGTTGTATTTGGCCTTGATGGCCGCCTGTGTGTGTGTGTGGGAATGTTGTGTGTTGTGGGTGTTACTGTGTGTGTGTGAAAGTGTGTGTGTGTGTGTGTGTGTGTAGGTGGGAATGGGCGTGTTGTGGGTGTTACTGTGTGTGTGTGTTTGTGTGTAAAAGTGCGTGTGTGTGTGTGTACATGTACGTAAGCGCGTCCTTAATTTGAAACAAGCATAAAACAAAGCTGATCGAAACCTTTGATTTCTTTCGGATATTGCGCAAGAGGGCAAGATGGCACGCCCTCAATTCGCGGATGGATAGGATATCCCTGCGGGTTGGGATGGCGACCAGGTAGAGGTTGTTGTTCTGCTTGCCATCCCACTTGAGGTCTTCGATGAGGACAAAGCCTGTGACTGCATGCTCGTGCCTCAGTACCACCCTGTCCTTCTCTGTCTTGCCCTCCAACACGTTGTACAACCACTGTGGTCCAAGGGTGTGAGAGGGATTCAAATTGGATGAAATTGATTTTGAAAAATATCCCTTAACAAAATTAGACCTTGGGTGGGATTAAGGTAAGAGTTAGAATATATTTCGTCTAAGGTCTATATTGGGTACAATCTATTTGGTTCCTAATCCCAAATGAAGGATGAAAGTTGAGGAATGGGACCTGGAGAGAGAAGGAAGAGGAGTGGAGGTGGGGGAGGGTGATGCGCTGGTAGTCGGAAGCGGTTTCTCGGATGAGGAGGATGGCGTGGCTCTCGTACTTGCTGAGGTGCTTCTGTGAGGCTGGGTAGATCACCGTGCCCTTCATCGCTTCGGAGAGATGGAAACTTGCTTTAGTGATAGTGCTATTCAGTGAGATGTCATGATGATGATGATATGTAGGAGAATGATGCATGAAAATGGTGATATGATGATATATAAATATGATAATATAGAAAAATGATAATATATAAATATGATAATATAGAAAAATGATAATATATAAAAATGATGATATAGAAATATGATGATATAGAAATATGATGAGATAGAAATATGATGATATAGAAGTATGATGATATAGAAGTATGATGATATAGAAATATGATGATATAGAAATATGATGATATAGAAGTATGATGATATAGAAGTATGATGATATATAAATATGATGATATATAAATAAGATGATATAGAAACATGATGATATAGTAATATAACAATAAATAATATAATATATAGGAATAAAAATATACAAAAGAATGATATAATGAAGAAATGAATGATGGTTGCAGCAAAAACCTCCTGCTTGCACTTTAGGATACAACTGCAGAGATGAGTAGACGTCGTTGTTGAACAAAACCGAAAAGTCGGTAGTGTCACATACGATCTCCTTAACTAATGGCTCTGTCAGAGGTGTCCTCTCCAGGATCAAGATCACATCTTCTTCTGAAACAAAATAATATTTTATTCTATATCTCTGCATTCATATTCCAGAAAATAAACCTTATTCAATAGTGCCATTAAGTTTATAAAATATATTAAATAAAAACAATTTACTAATTTTTGTATCTGGGAACAAACCTCCCACCTGCTCGTCCACCAGAACCGTTCCATGCACGTAGATGTTCTTCTGGTGGCCGTCTTCGCTGAGCACTCGTTGCAGTCTGAACGTGTGCAGAATCTTCAAGTAGACACTTTCGCTCAGTCCTTCTAACTTTGCTTTTTTAGAATCAGCTTCGCCATTTTTTGAAGAATCCATACAAATCTGAATAAACTTTATTCAATAAAGACTTTTTGCCAAAAGTGAACTCTAAACTTTAAAGTTTACTTTTTTCAAAGTAGTGTTTTTGAGTTTTTTTATCGTAAATGTCATATAAAATACTTTTTACAATTTAATATAATTTAAATAATGAAAATATTAATAATAATATAAATTTTGTTTATTAGCTCTAACTATTTATTTTATCTCTTTAAAGTCAAATTCACTTTCTGAATAATTATTGAATAATCATGTAACAAATCTTTTGTTTTTTTCATAAAGTATTTATTTTCTTTTTCATTGTTTTTTATCAGAATTTATTTGATCATGTTGAAATATTGCTCGATTCTTATCATATACTGGACCCTTTTATTCTCTTTAAAAAACACAAACGGTTGGCTGATGATTCATGAGTCATGAATAAAAATAATGTTATTATAATTAATAATAATAATAACTTAGCTGTTAAGCTTTATCATATAAAACACACTAATCAATTGAGTGAATTATTCAATTGAATCACAAAAGTCATTCATTTGTTACTGCAGTAAACAATAATTTAAACTTCAAAGGCACTGTCAAGCTGCTGCAGGAGTTTACTAAACACAGCAGGGTGTGGACGAGGGTCTTTGACGAAAAAGGACTCCCACTCAACACAACTTCCAATCCCCTCGTTCGACTCACTTCTTCGATCCATTCTTACTAGTTTATCTTTTCTAAGTTAAATTTTATTTGGCAAGTCTTATATAAAAAAACTGATACTAATCACCTTGACAACCGCACAGAACACCCAGCATGTTGGCAGTCTCAGTGTTGAGTTTGACCTCTATGCACAAGCCCTCAAACTGCAACTCAACCTCAACAGGTGCTGCTGATGATAATGATGATGATCATGATGATTATAATCATGATACTAAACTAATGATGAGAAGGATGAAGACCATCATGTAGCCCAGCTAAAATTGCTGATGATGATGATGATGTTATGTCATGTAATGAAAGAGGATGATGTCACAGACACTCACCCTCCCCCCCCCCCCCCACCACAGGGGCCTCTTTGGCGAGGACTACAGACAGTCGAACGAGGAGGGAGAGCTCGAGAGGAGGGTCAGTCAATGAGTCATCTTTGTGCATTAATCATATTAATTAAGGATAATTAGTAAAAAGTAAAGGTAATTAATCGTAACTAAAGATAACTAAGCATAATTAACAGTAATTACTGAAAATTAATCACAGTTAACGGCAATTACTCGTAATCAATGCTTACTTAACCAATTAATTTTCCACTTGCCAGACTAATTAACCATTTAATGCTCGATCTCCAGACGGTGACCAACTGCTACTACACAGGCAAGGTGTTCAGGAGGGATGGAGGGGGAGGAGGAGGAGAAGGTGGAGGAGGAGGTGGAGGAGGAGGTGGAGGAAGAGATGGAAGAGGTGAATGGAGCGTGGTGGAAGATAGCCAGGTTGCAGTGAGCACATGTCACGGAATCAGGTGTGCTACTTTCGCATCACTATCACCATCATCATCATCACTACCATCATCACCACTACTATCATCGTTATCACACCATCATTACGATTACCACCACCACCACTACAATCATGATCTCAATGAATTGCATTGGACTCGTCGCAACATGAACTCGTCGCGAATTTTTATTTTTTTATTTTGTGAATAAATATGATTCTAAAAACGTATTAATAGTGAAATTAAAAATTTACTCGTCGAAACAGGCTAAATGTAGGCTAAAAACTCGTCGCGAAAAAAAAGTTAGGCTACATTTAGCCTGTTTCGACGAGTAAATTTTTAATTTCACTATTAATAAGTTTTTATAATCATATTTATTCACAAAATAAAAAAATAATTTTTTTTTCGCGACGAGTTTATGTTGCGACGAGTCCAATGCATACCATCATCGTCACAATCACCACTACAGGGGATGGGTGTGGCTAGATGGACGTAGTCTGCACATAGAATCTGAATCGGGAGATCTGATTGGCTGGCACTACGTCGTCGATGATTGGCACGTCAAGCAGCCAATCACATTGCACTACCAGACGCACGGTGATGATGATGATGGTGGTGGTGGTGAGAGTGAGGATGATATTGATGATTGTGGTGGTGGGTATGATGATGTTGCGTGTGATAATGATGATGATTATGGTGGTGATAATGATAATGGAATGGTGGTGGTGATGATGATTGTGGAATGATGGTGGTGATGATGATTGTGGAATGATGGTGGTGATGATGATGATTTTTTTAGGCGTCAACATGAAGCTGGATCCGGCTAACAGGAGAAAACTCAAGAAGAGACAAGGCGTAAGTACGATGACGTCACTAATAATAATAAATAATAATAATAAATACAAATATTTATAATTAATAAAATTTGTAGGAGATATTTATTGTCAATAATTAATAATAGTAATTATGAAAAAAAGATATAATAAGAAGAAAAATAATGAAAAATAACAATAATAATAATGATAGTTATGATAATGATTATATAGAAGCGGCGGGTGCGTAGAGGAGTGGTGGACTGGCCTTACGACCACAACGATGAGACGCTCATCGTCGAACTCTTCATCGTCAACGACCTTGCCCAAGTTGGAATGGAGTGATGATGATGATGATGATTATGGGAGGAGAATGGGGATGATGAGGAGGGGATGGTGGTGGTGGTGGTGAAGAGGAGGATGATAATGATGGTGATGATGGGGAAGAGGAAGAGGATGATGATGATGATGATGATGATAATGATTCACAGTTCGAAAGACATGGCTCTGACGTCGAGAAGGTCATCCAACGCACGAAGCAAGTCGTCAACATCGTCAACTCTGTAGGATCATCATCATTATCATCATCCTTAGCTTCATCATCATCATCATCATCACTATCATCACTCACCCCTCCTTCTCTCTAGCTGTACAGACCATTGAATATCTACGTGGCACTGGTCGGCCTCGAAGTGTGGTCTGATCACGACAAGTGAGTCATGATGGTGATGATGGTGATGATGATGATGATGATGATGATGATGATGATGATGAGAAGGAGGAGGAGGATGATGATGATGATGGCAATAATGCTCATGATGATAATTATGATAATTATGTTGATGATTGCAATGATGATGATGATGATGAAGAGGATGATGATGATGATGAGGATGACGATAATAATGATAACGAAGATGATGGCAATGATGATGATGACATCATTACCAGGATGGGGCCGCATGAGTTATCAAGCGATCAGTACTTGGACACCTTTCTGC
>OX030965.1:2741700-2744200 GCA_943735955.1 Piscicola geometra | reverse complement strand
AACAACCACTACCACAGCAACCACTACCACAGCAACCACTATCACAGCAACCACCATCACAGCAACCACTACCACAGCAACCACTACCACAACAACCACCACCACAGCAACCACATCACGCCGACGCGTTGGAGTCAGGACTCACGGGAGCAGTTGGAGGATGCCCTTCACCTCCACTTCGACTACTGCCTCCACAACCTGCCCTTCCAACTACAAGGTGGTCTTGTCCAGCCTCTTCATCCTCCTCTTCCTTCTCTTCCTCTTCCTCCTCCTTCTCTTCTTTTTCTTCTTCCTCCTCTTCCTTCTCTTCTTCTTCTTCCTCCTCTTCATCTTCTTCTTCCTCCTCTTCCTTCTCTTCCTCTTCTTCTTCCTTCTCTTCCTCTTCTTTTTTCTCTTCCTTCTCTTCCTCTTCTTCTTCCTCCTCTTTATCTTCTTCTTCCTCCTCTTTCTTCTCTTCTTCTTTTTCTTCCTCTTCTTCGTTTTCTTCCTCTTCCTCTTCCTCTTCCTTCTCTTCCTCCTCTTCCTCCTCCTCTTTCTTCTCATCCTCTTCTTCTTCCTCTTCTTCCACCTCTTCTTCCTCCTCCTCCTCCTCCTCCTCCTTCTCTTCCTCCTCTTCCTCCTTCTCTTCCTTCTCTTCTTCCTCCTCTTCCTTTTCTTTCCAATCTTCTTCCTCCTCTTCTTCATCTTTTGGCTTACTTTTTGCACTTTCACTTTTGTTTCCACCCACCATCCATCAATCCATCACTCACTCTTCTGCCCACTCCACCCACCCACTCATTAACTCTCCCACCCACCCATATATTTTTCTACCCACCCACCCTTCCATCCATCCTCATACTCTTCCACCCACCCTTCCATCCATCCTCACACTCTTCCACCCATCTTCCTTCTCTTCCACCCATCCTTCCATCCTTCCTCCCACTCTTCCACCCATCCTCCCACTCTTCCACCCACCCTTCCATCCATCCTCCCACTCTTCCACCCATCCCTCCATCCTCCCTCCCACTCTTCCACCCATCCTTCCATCCATCCTCACACTCTTCCACCCATCTTTCCATCCATCCTCCCACTCTTCCACCCATCCTTCCATTCTTCCTTCCACTCTTCCACCCACCCTTCCATCCATCCTCCCACTCTTCCACCCATCCTTCCATCCATCCACCCACCCTTCCATCCATCCTCCCACTCTTCCACCCACCCTTCCATCCATCCTCACACTCTTCCACCCATCCTTCCATCCTTCCTCCCACTCTTCCACCCATCCTTCCATCCTTCCTCCCACTCTTCCACCCATCCTTCCATCCATCCTCCCACCCTTCCACCCATCCTTCCATCCATCCTCCCACCCTTCCACCCATTCTTCCACCCATCCTCCCACTCTTCCACCCACCCTTCCATCCATCCTCACACTCTTCCACCCTTCCTTCCATCCATCCTCACACTCTTTCACCCATCCTTCCATCCATCCTCCCACTCTTCCACCCATCCTTCCACCCATCCTCCCACTCTTGCACCCATCCTTCCATCCATCCTCCCACTCTTCCACCCATTCTTCCACCCATCCTCCCACTCTTCCACCCATCCTACCACTCTTCCACCCATCACTCCATCCATCCTCCCACTCTTCCACCCACCCTTCCATCCATCCTCCCACTCTTCCACCCATCCTTCCATCCATCCTCCCACTTTTCCACCCATCCTCCCACTCTTTCACCCACCCTTCCATCCATCCTCCCACTCTTCCACCCATCCTTCCATCCTTCCTCCCACTCTTCCACCCATCCTTCCATCCATCCTCCCACCTTTCCACCCATCCTTCCATCCATCCTCCCACCCTTCCACCCATTCTTCCACCCATCCTCCCACTCTTCCACCCACCCTTCCATCCATCCTCACACTCTTCCACCCACCCTTCCATCCATCCTCACACTCTTCCACCCATCCTTCCATCCATCCTCCCACTCTTCCACCCATCCTTCCACCCATCCTCCCATTCTTCCACCCATCCTTCCACCCATCCTCCCATTCTTCCACCCATCCTTCCACCCATCCTCCCACTCTTCCACCCATCCTTCCACCCATTCTCCCACTCTTCCACCCATCCTTCCACCCATCCTCACACTCTTCCACCCGTCCTTTCACCCATCCTCCCACTCTTCCACCCATCCTTCCACCCATCCTCCCACTCTTCCACCCATCCTTTCATCCATCCTCCTACTCTTCCACCCGTCCTTCCACCCATCCTCCCACTCTTCCACCCATCACTCCACCCATCCTCCCACTCTTCCACCCATCCTTCCACCCATCCTTCCACCCATCCTCCCACTCTTCCACCCATCCTTTCACTCCATAGGAGGCCCTAGTTGTGGCAATGGTTTGGTAGACCAGGGAGAAGATTGTGACTGTGGTCTGCCTGAGGTCCATCATCATCATCAGCAGCACCACCATCATCATCATCATCTCCATCGCCCACTCTTCATCATTTTCATCACCCACTCTT
>OX030965.1:2721700-2736700 GCA_943735955.1 Piscicola geometra | reverse complement strand
CGACCTCCTTCTCGTGCCCTCCACGCAAGCTGCCCGGGCAAGGTCCCCTCAAGAGTGGCTCGACTGAGGCCCTCCAAGACCAAAATGGTGATTGCTTGGTGCTGCTTTCTTTGTGCATGTTCACGTTCGTGTACATGCACACGTTGCACACACTCACACACACACACACATCCACTTCAGACGGCCAGCCACCAGTGCCGCTCAGGAAGGCTCCTCCCCCTCCCCCACAGGCGACCAATAGGCACCTTCCCAGCGCTCCCAAGAGACGCTCAGTTGCTTATGCGGTCGACAGAAGTGACGACGATGATGTGGTGGCAGTGGTGGGCGGCAGCCACAAGAGCGACAAACGACCACCAGTGGCCATCAAACCGTCCACCAAACCACCACCTCCTCCCAAACCCTAACCCAAACTCCAGGTCCACTCAGCATTTATATCTTTTCACTGTCGAACGCCTCACATCTTGTCTTATGCATGTCATGCCTCCTTTACCGCGCTTACACTCTACTTTCTTATGCATACAACTTACATGTGCACCTAACTAACTGTGTCTAGCCATTTTATTCATGCGCCGCTACACTCTACGTAATTAACTCATTATAATTGATTGTTTCAAATATAGTTGCGAACCATTTTGAGTATTCATTAATCAGGGAAAGTAGTAGAAGTACACTGGCGCACCAAGCACACAATGACACACACCACACCACCACACCACCACTTGCTTACACTTCCTACATTCCAACGGATTGAACATTGTGACGTCACTGAGAAGAATGCTAGCCATAGAAATTAAGAGGTGCGCTCAGGTGGACGTGTGATAATAATTAATAATACTAATAATAATAATAATAATAGTTCATGGAAGAGCATCATCACCATTACCACCCCGTGCTAATAAATAAGATGTACTCTGAGAAACGACAATTACATATATTTAGTCCGGAATAGAATATAGAAAAGGATGACGTGCAAGAACTGAAAGTTGAGAAGTAATGAATGGAGCGGTAGAAAGAGAGGATGCTTGAGAGAGGTGGATGGAGGGAGGTTAGAGTTCCGTCTTCTTGACCTTGACTTTCTTGCCGTCCCTGGTGTACTTGCTGAGAGGCTCCGTCGAGTGCTTCGCCAGGTACTTTATGAAGTCGTCCACTTCGCGACCGCCCTGAGTGGTAGTGGTTGGCGTTGGAGTTGTTGTGGTTGAAGTGGTCGTGAAAGTATTTGTCATTGAGTTAGTTAAAGAAGTGTCAATATGCGCTCTAAACTGTGACTGTATCGCCAACACTGCACTTTCAAACCAAGACAAAATCCCTTCAAAACAGCCACCTCTCAATTAAACCCAAGGCACACACCTCGTATCTGACGGGAGAGTCCTTGCCGCCCTTGGGCACGAAGTAGAGCGTGGGGAAGCCTTTGACGTCGTACTGCGCAGGCACGTCGTTCGCTGTGGCGTCCATCTTGGCGATCACCAAGTCCTTCTCGTCTGCCAGCTGTGCAGTGTTGTATCAGTGGTGCAGTTGATGCAGTTGAAAGATACATTTTATACATACACATAATGTGTGCGTGTACGTACACATCTCCAGATAAAAAACACACACACACACACATATTAACTTCTCACTCATGTACACACATACAAACACATCCAACACACAAAAACACACACACACACACAAACGCATGCACACACACAAACGCATGCGCACACACTCAAGCACACCTTCTCGGCGAGTTCGTCGTACTTGGGCGCGAGGGACTTGCAGTGGCCACACCAGGGCGCGTAGAACTCGATGAGGACGTCCTTGCTGGCGTCGTTGACGATCGCGTCGAACTGCTCCGCCACCACCACCTTCGTGTCGCAGGTGCATTATTGTTGTTATTCCTTTTATTATGAAAAATATTAAATTTATTATTATTCTTTTTATTAGTACAAATATTAAATTTATTAATATCTAGATAAGATTAAATAATCCCTAAAGATAATGACCTTGACGCCCTTGTCATTATCAAGAGGGATGGGTTCAGACTTGAGGTATGCCTTCAGCTTGCCTTGCAGCAGCTCCTCTGTGAACGCCTCCAGCGCATCCATGCTGTCGTTATCATTATCATCATCACCTCCACTACCATCATCATCACCATCACCATCATCACCACCCTCATCATCATCATGAGACAAGCCACCTGAATTCTCCTTCCATCTTGAACTTCTCTCCTGCAGCTCCCTTCGCGCCCACCAACACCTGTTTGTTCAAAGCGTGTTTGCATTACATTAATATACAATACGTTCAAATTAAATAAAACACAATAAAACACAATAAAATACAATAAAATACAATATAATACAATATAATACAATATAATACAATATAATACAATATAATACAATATAATACAATATAATACAATAAAATACAATAAAATACAATATAATACAATAAAATACAATGATACACAGAAGCCACATTATATTTAATTAATCCTCATAGACACCACTAGCCCCCCCCCTACCTCTCTTCTCAACCCTCCCTCTTCTTCACCTGATTTTCCCCTTGCCACGTCCTCTTCCCCTCCTACCCACTTCCCTTTCCCCAACCCACTTCCCTTTCCCCAACCCTCTTCCCTTTCCCCAACCCTCTTCCCTTTCCCCAACCCTCTTCTTTCCCCAACCCTTTGCCTCTCCCACAAGCACCCAGCCACCTTATCAGCGCTGTAGACGAGACCGTGCTCACTGATCTCGGCACTGAACTCGTCTGCGTTAGCGATCGCGAAGGTGACGCCCTTGCCGCTGAACTTCTGCGCCACCTTTATTACTCTGTGGTTGTTGTTGTGCGGGTTGTGAGGTGGTGTTGTTGTGAGGGTGGTGAGGTGATGTTGTTTTTGTTGTTGTGAGGGTGGTGAGGTGGTGTTGTTTTTGTTGTTGTGAGGGTGGTGAGGTGGTGTTGTTTTTGTTGTTGTGAGGGTGGTGAAGTGGTGTTGTTGTTGTGAGGGTGGTGAGGTGGTGTTGTTGTGGTTGTTGTTTTGAGGGTGGTGAGGGGGTGTTGTTGTTGTTGTGAGGGTTGTGAGGTGGTGTTGTTGTTATTGTGAGGGTTGTGAAGTGGTGTTGTTGTGGTTGTTGTTGTGAGGGTGGTGAGGTGGTGTTGTTGTTGTTGTTGTGAGGGTGGTGTTGTTGTTGTGAGGGTGGTGAGGTGTTGTAGTGGTTGTGGTGAGAGTGTGGTGGTGGTTGGTGGCCAGTGTTAGGTTTTCGTGGCCGATGCAACTTTATTCATAAATGTGCATTCCAATATTATGTTGTTCCATACAGCACATTCCAAACCAGACCAAAAAAACCTACATACCAAAGCACACATCATTCCGCAGACACACACACACACACACACAAACACACACACAAAAACACACACACACCTATTTCTCCAGTAGTTGCAGCCCTTGGCGTTCTTGACGTAGTCGACGTCGTAGTAGACGACCACCAGAGGTCGCTTGAAGTGCTTGTCATTGCTCAGTGTCCTGTGGCCCACCAGGCCGTGTCTGTGTCGGTGGTGTTGTCGTCGTGGTTTTGCTTGTTGTAGTTGTGATGTGTTCGTGCAGGTTTTGTTGTTTGTGTTGTCTTTTTGGCGTTGTAGTTGTATGTTCATGGAAGAGTGGTGGCGGTAGTAGTTGTGATATGTGAATGAAGGTACTCAAACATGAAAGCATGTTGTAGTGTGTTTACATAACAAGGTCAAGCAAAGATTGTTTAAATAAATTAATAACTAAAAACTTAATAATAATAATAATTATAACAATATAATCAATACAAGTTACAATAAGTTACAAATATAAGTTACAAACTAAGAACATACACGCTATCGCTGATCCAGGCAGACAGGTCGCTGAGGTGTCCCTCGAAGACTTGCTGGCTGGGCAGCATCTTAGTGTGCAGGTGCGGAGGCTGCACGATGAGCACCTTGTCTGTGCCCTCGACCTTCAAGTGCTGTGCCACGTCGGACGAGAAGGTGTGTCCGAAGCGGAACGAGTCGCTCAGTTGGCTGGCTGTCTTCTGGAAGGCGCTGTGGCCCTCCGAGGTGGCAGAGTCGAAGATGCCTGTTGTTGTTGTGGAGTGGTGGGTGGAGTGGTGGGTGGTGTGTGTGTGTTTGATGATGATGGTGATGATCGTATGGATATGTATGCGCTCATCCTCAAGTATTAATAATAATCCTGAGAATGAAACCATCAATGATTCAAGGCAAACACAACAATAACAACAGTAAAAGCAACAACTACAATTTTCAAAGCAACAACAGCAACAGTTAAATCAACAACTACAAAAACAACAACAAACCAATGATGGAGGCCTCCTGGCTCTGGGTGAACTTGTCGGCCTCCTGGACAGACGTGAGTTCCTTCGAGACTGGTCCAGCCTTGCTCTTCATGTACTTCACTATGCCGTCTGTGCAGTACAAGAGTAGAAGTAGTAGTAGTGGTAGTAGTAGTAGTAGTAGTAGTAGTAGTAGTAGTAGTAGTAGTAGTAGTGGTAGTAGTAGTAGTAGTACTAGTAGTAGTAGTAGTAGTAGTAGTAGTAGTAGTAGTAGTAGTAGTAGTAGTAGTAGTAGTAGTAGTAGTAGTAGTAGTGGTAGTAGAAGTCTTAGTAGTAGTATCAGTATAATTTTTATTTTATGAATATAATTTTTATGGCTATTACTATTATGAATATTATTATATTATTCTTTCATTAAATTGCATCAAATTGATTTAAATACTGCCTAATATGATTATTTTATTTTTAAATTCTAGAATGGCTTACACACCAGCTTCCCTGCCTCCCTCGTAGTCGAAAGCCATCACGCCTGCCTTGAAGACCTTCAGAGTGGGGTAGCCCGACACTCCGTACTGACCACACGTGTCCTTGCCTCCCTCTGTGCAGTCCACCTGTTTGTGTGTGTGTTTGTATGTGAGTGTGTGTGTGGGTGGGTGGGTGTGTGTGTTAGATGTGAATATGCCATTTTATTATATTTTTATGCATGTGTTGTGTAGTGTTGAAGCTTTTGAAATTGTGATATAGTTAGTAAAGATGTGTTGTAGCCTATGAACGCGTAAAGTGGTGTTGGTGTGCGTGTTATAACCTATGTACGTGTGAAGTGTTGTGTGAGTGATGTAGTCTATGTATGTGTGAAAAGTTGCGTGCATGTGTGACCTTGATGAGGGCTACAGGAGGGTCGTTGTTCTTGAGTATGCCGGCAGCAGTCTCAAAGTGAGGAGCCATCTTCTTACAGTGACCACACCTTTGAAAATACAATTTTTAAAATTAAAACTTTTTATATATAAAATATTCATCGTTATTCTTTATTAATTAATTTATTTACGAACCATGGAGCATAGAATTTCACGAGTGCGACTTCATGGGAAGAAATCTTGGCAGTAAAATCTGCATCGTCATAAACTAAAACATCCTCTCCATTCACTATTGCTGCTGCAAAGATCAACGAAGCCAGAAAGGCATAGGTAGGCGACATTTTTAATGAGTAGCCTGAAAAAAATAATTATAATTTTATTAAGAAAATAAATTTGAAATATTGATTATCATTTCATAAAAGCTGTAAGCAAGAACTGACCAGGAATGAGAGGAAGTGTGTCTAATTGAAGCGGCTTTAATACGGCCCTTCGAGAAATTCGTTGTCGAATCGTGATTGGCCAGATCTTTGCCAACGTTGTTACGGGTAATTTCGAACCAACTGGTTTAAATCCATAATTTAAATAACCAGTGATATTGAATTTTATTGTTTTATTGAAAAACACGATGTATTTTGAATATTTCAATTTATATAATTTTTGGAAAAAATTTATTTCAGATTTCATAATATTATTCATTTTGCAAATGAAGTAAATGAATTATTATAATATTTTTTCAAGTATACCGTTGAACTTTAAAATATATTTTTTATTCGATTTCAAGAGCTTACTACGTTTTACGCAGCTACTTCTGTCGTTTAAACTTTAAAGCCTTATTTATTCTTCCTAATATTTAGTATTAATGTATTTAACTCTTATAAAATTATTGAATATTTAATTATTTCATTAATTGTATAGAAATTATATCCACTTTCCATAACTGAAAAAAGAAAATGTCAATATAGGTAACTTCCTAATCCTTATGTCTGCATGATGTTTCACTATTTACTTTTTTTAATTTTTTAAGGAGACCTTATCTTGCTATTGCTTATAAATTCTCAATTGATGCTGTTTTATATAAAATAAAAATTATTTATTATAAAGCACTGTAGTTTCTAGATCTGCAAATGTTATATAAGAAAGAACATTATGTTCAAAATAAGGATGTTTTTAATACACTAAGATTTACTGCGATGTACTTATAATATAAGTCCTATATTAATCACTTGGAGATATTTCATTTTAGAGTTATTCCCAATAAATATCCAGTTAATGGTTTATCATTTTGTCATATTAATTCAATGAAAATCAAAGTTATAGTTTTTGCTTTTTAATATTTATTCCATCATTTATTTTAATCCTCAACAATTTGTCATTTTAGTTGGAGGTAGAATGGGCTTTGCAGGGATGTTGGATGGAGAGGATGGAGAGAAGGAAGCCTTGCTGATGAAGGAGAAGAGGAGAGATGAGGATGATGAAAAAAGAGATTCCATCAGGTACATTAAAGAAAGTTTCTCTTCACTGAATGGCATGGAAAGGAAGAAAAAGAATAGTTTGAAAAAGAATAAAAACGATTTGTACACAAATTCTATAAAAAATTCCAAAAATAACTTGAAGGGTAAATTTTTAAAGAAGGAAAAAGAAGAAAGTAAAAGTGAATTGAGGTTAAAATCAGACGAGGATGAATTGCTTGGGAGCACAAGAAAAGGTAATTCCATTGATGCCACACATTCCTCCAACAGTAACAAGCACACAAATAATCATGAGGGTAAAGAAGATTATGATAATGATGATGGTGATGACGATGAGGAATTTAATAATGTTGAGTGCTACCATAAAAAAAAGAGAAATATGAAAATGATGAAGTTGGGTTATGATGATGATACTGGAGGAGAGATGAGTGAAGGAGAGAATCACAAAAAGAAGAAAAGTTTGAGGAAAGCAAGTTCCAAGAGGATTGCTATAAAGGTGGCTCTTTCAATTTTAGCACAACTACTACTACTACTACTACTACTACTACTACTACTACTACTACTACTACTACTACTACTACTACTACTACAAATAATAATAATAATACTAGTAATTATAATAATAAACTCACAAGATTTCCACGTACACACACAAAAACACACACACGCACGCACACAGGTGCGCTCAAAGACTTGGAAGGGTGTTAAGGTGGCTTGGAGGTTCTTGTGCACGGGCCTGAGGTCAATGGCGACCCCCTTCTCGGCGTGGGACGTGTCAGGGGGGGTGATGAGGGTGGTGAGGGAGGGCATGAGGGAGAGGCACAAGAGGCAGGAGTTGTTGGAACGCAGTGGTGGAGGTGATTGGCGTGGGGGTCATGGGGAAGAGAGTGGGGGTTGGTGAGTAAGGGTGAATGTGGGTAAGTATGATTGCATGGGGATGAATTGGATGCATGGAGGTGAATGGGATGCATGGAGGTGAATGGGATGCATGGGGATGAATTGGATGCATGGGGATGAATTGGATGCATGGGGATGAATTGGATGCATGGAAGTGAATGGGATGCATGGGGATGAATGGGATGCGTGGAGGTGAATTGGATGCATGGAGGTGAATGGAATGCATGGAGGTGAATGGGAATGCAACAAATGCTTCTCAACAACTTGCTGAAATGGATTATTGCAGGCGCCTATCTTCAAAGTAGTCATCTCGTTATAAAACAAAAACAATAAAAATAAGAATAATAATTATTATTGGTATAACCACATGATCTGGACATATCTCTGTGGGTCGCCCTGTTGTCTGTCTGCTTGTCAGTGTCTGCATGTTCCAGTGTCAGTCGATGTGTTCTTTTCCTTCTTTGGTATTCAAGCTTTGTTTCATCTTTGTTGTTGTGTTTGTTGTGGCAATTGTTGTTGTGTTTGTTGTGGCAATTGTTGTTGTGTTTGTTGTGGCAATTGTTGTTGTGTTTGTTGTGGCAATTGTTGTTGTGTTTGTTGTGGCAATTGTTGTTGTGTTTGTTGGGGCAATTGTTGTTGTGTTTGTTGTGGCAATTGTTGTTGTGTTTGTTGTGGCAATTGTTGTTGTGTTTGTTGTGGCAATTGTTGTTGTGTTTGTTGTGGCAATTTTTGTTGTGTTTGTTGTGGCAATTGTTTAAATTCTTGGACATTAAAATCATTTCTAGTCGTTTCTTTATCACTTTACGCACATATGAAACATTGGCGGGGCATATTATGTTGCTGATATTCACCGCTTCACTAATTACTATTGCTTTCATGCCATTACTACTACTACTACAACTACTACTACTACTACTACTACTACTACTACTACTACTACTACTACTACTACTACTACTACTACTACTACTACTACTACTACTACTATCACTACTACTAATACTAGTACTTTTTTTTTTTTTTTTTTGGTCTATACTATTCACAGCCTGACAGACGCATGCCATGTTACAATGGTTCTGAGAACCATGGTTCTTATGCGCCAAGGCGCCACTCCACACGACGTACACATCTTTCAATGCATACGTCGCAAACACTGCATCATATACACTAGGTATATGATAGTTCACGGTTGCTTCCAAGGATTCGAACTGGCAACCTTTAAGTTGCAAGTCCGACGTCTACCAACTAAGCCATCCCCGCTCCCCAATCTGTCTGCATGCGGACGCAATAAAACAGACGAGCGATGTCCACGCTCAGGCTCTGGACGTCGGTGCAATCACCAACGTAAACGTGTTTCAGGTACGCCGAGTGGTGTGTTTCCACGTCGAACTCCTGAACGAGATCACGCGGGACAAACCATACCCGGATCCCTGAGGCCGCATCCTGGGCCAACACCGCGGGATAATCCTCTGCCTCCGAGGCGCTAGAACTAGCTGAGGATTGGGCAGGACGCGGGGGGGCACGATTGCCTCCCCCCCTGCCTCGGGCGTTGTTGCCGGGAGGACGGGCCTGGACGGCGGGGCGAGCTGGTGGAGGCAAAGAGCCTCCAACCTGCTCTGAGGTGAAGAATGAGAGGGCGGCTGGGAACCTGAGTCCGGCCGGATGCTCCGCCACGGGCCTAGCTCCAGGTCTTAGTACCGACCTAAGCTCGTGCGGGGTTAGTAGTACGGGGGCACGCCTAAACAGGACAGCACCTGCGGCCTCGGCCAGTCGGCTCGCGAACAGGTACCTCTGCTTCTTCAGGGCGTTCCACATCCACGTGTTCTCTTGGCGCTTATCACGTGAGAGCAACTTCGATAGATCGGGGTTAAGGCCGGAACGGCCCACCTCCACCAGGGAAGAAAACTCGGTCATGAAAGAGGCGATGGTACAGTTTGCGGCTGGGGGATCAACAAAGGTGAAGGTCCAGGGCTCCACGGTGTCCCGTATCTGAGCCAACTGTCCGACCTGCGTCCTGAGGCGAGGTCCACCTGTAGCATCCACCCACTCGGAAACTCTGATATGTCCGGTTGGTGGGACGGAGCCGAACTGCGAGTGATGACGATTGAAGTCAATCACCTTCGCAGCTCGGTCTAGTCCTAGTAAAAGTCCTGCGGCCTTGGAAGCGAGCACACGGCGGTCGCTTAAGCACAACATCTCTGCGATGACGGCTAGATGTGGCAGGGCCGACTCCTGTGAAGGAGATCTTTCGTCTGAATCGGTTAAGTTAACAGTATTAAGATTACGTGGTAGGTCGATGTTATCTGGTACAATATGTGGTGATGACATCTTTATTTGTTTAGCGCAATTATAGGGATAAGCGCCACTTCCCAACAGTGTTAGCGGTACTGTCAAACCGTTGATCGGGCTACCGGCCGGTCGTTGTTCGGGTGCTGTTTTTCGGGACATGGCACAATCCGTCCACTGGCAAGGGTTAAAGGCCCTGCTAGCCTGTCGACGGGGATGCGGGTGCCGTCGACACCACCCAATTAGATAGATATTAAAGAGAGGAATGTGGAGTATGTTTTGGCGCGATGAAACACATGCGACACTCAAACACAGATATACACACGATCGGACTAAAATTTACTTAGACTAACGTTAACATAAGACATGCATCCGTCCTAGACATACACACCATTCACAGTTTTGGTATGAGTTGTAATACTAATATAGAGAAGGATAGAGAGATAAAAGAGTGGTCGGTCGATACTGATTAAATCCTTATTTTATTACTGGCAAGCTTCGGAGACAATTAAGATAAGGGCGAGGGGCCGAGGGAAAGTCCAGTAATGCCGTCGCACCTACCGAAGGCGACGACACCAGGGTACCGGGTTGCCCTGAACAACGCAGACGCTCCTCAAGTTAAGCCCAAAGAGAACCCACGCGCCCAGAGGGATGTCGACAACCCTCCCCGCAGGATAAGCCAGGTACGCCCAGTTTTCGGTGACATCCTCCGAGCACAGCACCTAACTCACCTGCCCTTCTGTCCTCACAATTCTACCTTCCCTTCTCAGCTCCTAACTTACCAGGTATTAAGCGAACTAATTAAACCCGTTAGAATCAACGGGTCTTAGTCCCGGGACTACTGAAATCACCGGGACCGCGGTGCTGGTGGGGACCGGGAACTGGATCCCGGGCCCGTCGGGAAAGAAACATCCTTTGACAGACGCTTCTTCCCCCCGCCCAACGAATCGGGCGGTGTTCACCCAGCTTGCCGTCGCCACAGACACGCCAGCGTCTGAGCTAAGCCCAATAATCGCCCGAACAAAAGCAATTACGGGGATTGGGAGAAGATCTAGCCTCTCTTAAATCCCAACTACTACTACTAATACTACTACTACTAATACTACTACTACTACTAATACTACTACTTCTACTACTACTACTACTACTACTACTACTACTACTACTACTACTACTACTACTACTGCTACTACTACTACTACTACTACTACTACTACTACTACTACTACTACTACTACTACTACTAATACTACTACACTTCATTTGGCGATGGGTGCTTATGACATTTACTTTGCATTACTGTAGGACAGCAACACTTCACCATGATAATGATACCAGTGATATCCATACTACTACTACTACTACTACAACTACTACTACTGCTACTACTACTACTACTACTACTACTAATACTACTACTACTACTACTATTACTACTACTACTACTACTACTACTACTGCTACTACTACTACTACTACTACTACAACTACTACTACTACTATTACTACTACTACTACTACTACTACTCCTGCTACTACTACTACTACTACTACTACTACTACTACTACTACTACTACTACTACTACTACTACTACTACTACTACTACAACTACCACAACATCGCTCATAACGAACCACTATTATGATGTCTATCCTACTACATCACTACAACATTACTACTACAAAACCACCAGTACAGCACTACAACTGCACCACTACCACAACCACACCATCACTACCACACTATTACTACCACCACCCCACCATTATTACCACACTATTACTACCACAACTACACCCTCACTACCACACCATCACTACGACACTATTACTACCACAACTACACCATTACTACCACACCATCACTACCACTACCACACTATTACTACCACAACTACACCATCACTACCACACCATCACTACCACTACTACACTATCACTACCACTACCACAACTACATCATCACTACCACACCAGCATCTGGTGGTTTCTCATACACACGACTAGAACGTCCAGAGAGAGAGGCTGGAGTTTGCACGCATGCATAGACATACGCTTGCTTCTTGTCAAAATATAAAGTTTTTTGAAAAATCTTGAAGGTTCGTTCAGAATATCACGAATACTGCGTTCATAAAGCCAAGTCAGTTAGTTACTGCCCCTCGATACGATTATCAAAACTTCGATACGATTATCAAAACTTCAATACGATTATCAAAACTTCGATACGATTATCAAAACTTCGATATGATTATCAAAACTTCGATACGATTATCAAAACTTCGATACGATTATCAAAACTTCGATACGATTATCAGAACCGAGAAGACTGTACTTGCAATGGCCTAATGCTGTTCTTGATGACATTAAATGGCCTACACTTTGAAGATACAACAACAATACAACAGCAGCTACAACAACAATACAACAGCAGCTACAACAACAATACAACAACAGCAACAAGCAGCAAAACATCAACAACAAGCAAAGTGGTTTTGTTGTATGCGTGTGAGAGTACGACACTGGTTGGTAGTGAGTTGAACGACACCAACGACAATGACACCATCGACGACAACGGAATATCATGGGTGCATGCTGGCACAAGGCTAATACTGCTCGCGAGGGCACTTGATAATGATATTTATCACTATTATTACACTTATAATAATTAATAATAATAATTATTATAATTAATAATAATAACATTTATTTATTATTAATAATATTTATTCTATTATTAATATTTATTTCTTATTATTATGACGAAGGCACTTGAAGGCCGCATGACATGCGGCACGTGGGAATAATGGCATATCGAAAGAGAATAATGATGAGTATTCGATTTTCAAAAAGGCTCGAAGGATGTGTTGAAGAGTGAATGAAAGTGTGTTTGAAGCTGTGTACAGCTGTTTCCAGCGATCGATTCTAGTTCGATTTTAGAAATCGACTTTAAAAAAAGGAGGATTTAATCTACGGGTTAGAAGCGTTAGTACTGGATGGCATTTGAGCGCTGTAAACAAGACTTTATTGCGGTGTTTGTGTGTTGTTGTGCGGTGTGGTGGTGTGTTGTGGTTGTGGGGTGGTGTGGTTGTGTGGTGATGTAGTGGAGGTGGTGTAGTGGTGATGTAGAGGAGGTGGTGTAGTGGTGGTATGATGTGGTGTGGTACTGCTGGTGGTAGTAGCGGTGGTGGTAGTGGTGGTCTGTACAGGGGAGTTTAAGAAAGTGACATTGGCATATGCATATGCGAGTATGGTGCGTACAAGAAGATTATGAAAGTCAACAAGAAGGGCATCGTTACGTCACCGAGGAAGCCGTTTAACGCTTCAAAATGCCACGGATTAAGCGCTACACAAAGTTTAAAAAAGTGTTAAGCGTCTTTGGATCTGAGCAAGTCGAGTAAGGCACAATTATCGATAATTTTGGTTTTTTACAATTTTATTATTATTACAGCTATTCTCATTATTCATATTCATATTCATATTATCATATTACTTTGAAAATAATATTATGTTATTATTATTATGTTATTATTAATAATATGTTATTATTATTATGTTACTATTAATATGTTACTATTAATAATATGTTATTATTAATAATATGTTATTATTAATAATATGCTATTATTATTATTATGTTATTATTATTATTATGTTATTATTAATAATATGTTATTATTATTATTATGTTATTATTAATAATATGTTATTATTAATAATATGTTATTATTAATAATATGTTATTATTAATAATATGTTATTATTAATAATATGTTATTATTATTATTATTCGCGTTATTATGGGGAATAACTGAAGCGTCTTGCAGCACTCAGAGCCTCCTCTGAAGCGGTGGAGGCAGCGGTGGATGCAGCAGTGACGCCACTCAAGATGCGAAGAAGAAGGTTACATGGAGGAGAAGGCTAGTTCAAGTGCACGATGCATAAATGGATCGATTAAATGACGTAAGTGTGAGCTATACAAATCTAGAAATGAAACGGTTGCTTGGAGCTCTAATGGAGCCTCTTTGGATGTCTTGGCAGTCAGTCTGGCTCCATGGTCGCCCATCCAACCCTTTCATCCATCCATTAGATCCATCCCTTCGTATCCATGTAGTCCAATAGATCCATCCCTTCTCATCAATTCCATCCATTAGATCCACCCCCTTCCCCCCAACCCATCCCTTGAATTCATTTGAGTCATTTTGAGAAGGTTGAAAGGATTTAAGTTGCTTTCAGTGGTTTTTAATTGGTTGAAGTGGTTATTAATTTGTTGCAGTGGTTGTTAATTGGTTGCAGTGGTTGTTAATTGGTTGCAGTGGCTGTTAATTGGTTGCAGTGGTTGTTAACTGGTTGCAGTGGTTGTTAATTTGTTAAAAGGGGTTGTTGATTGGTTTAAGTAGTTGTTGATTAGTTTAATTGGTTGTTAATTGGTGAAACTGATTGTTGATTGGTTTCAGTGGTTGTTTACTGGTTGAGGGATTTTCATATTTTCCTAGAGAAATGTCTTTTGAGCGTGGTTACAAAAATACGAAGCTGACGACTTTCTGAAAGAAAATGAAACAAATTACCATTTAATGAATTAAAGATGGCAACATTAAAATTGTTTTTTGAGTTTAATTTTTAAACTTAAAAACGGTCACAAGTAGGTTTTCAACTCCTCATTAACCACCACCACCAATTAGAAACAGACATGGGTGTGGTGCCATCAGAGAAGGGTGTGTAGGTTTGGTGGAAAATATAGTGTTGTCTTTGAAGTGCTAATTGGAGTGACAAGAAAGTGGGAAGGAGTCTTCAAATGAAGCAACCTTAACTAGCACTAATGAGAAAAGGAATTGAAAGGTCGTAAAAAAGAATAAAACATATTAAATGTTTTTGAGCATTAATAAAAACAAAAAACCAGCCAGACTAACAAAGACATGCAAACACACAGGCAAACGGAAAGAGCCGGGATTCGAGACTTCTTCGCCATTTACAAGATGCCAGCAAGTTCTCCTTCTTCTCCCTCCTACTATCTTCCTCATGCATCACCATCTTTCTAATCTATTTTCCATTTTCTTGCTTCTTTTGTCTCATAATCATTTTTTTTTATAATCACCAACATTATCACCACCACCACCATCATCATCATCACCATCATCATCATCATCATCATCATCATCATCATCATCATCATCATCACTATCGACGACAATTTTCAAAACACT
>OX030965.1:2679200-2719200 GCA_943735955.1 Piscicola geometra | reverse complement strand
CACTCACTCACTCACCCAGGCTTTTTTCTTCTTCTGCTCTCCGTCCAATTCTGTAATGGCGATGCATAATTCCTTGGTTGGGTCGGGATGGTGGTGGAAGTGTTGTTGGCGGTGTTGATGGGGGGACGGGGAGAAGTGAGGGCTGGTGGAAGGGGTGAAAGAGGGGTTGTTGAGAGAGGGATTGGCGTGAGAGGGGTTGGTGGGGGAAGGTTTTTGGTCGGGGGAGTCATCTTCGAGGGTGAGGATCGAGCCCGACAGCTGGGCGTTCACCATGGCCTCCCTGCGTTTGATGCCCTTCTCCTTGCGCATCTGGTCCTGGTAGTACTCGGCGAAGTTGTTGACGATGATGGGGATGGGCAGGGCGATCATGAGGACGCCACAGATGCAGCACAGACTGCCCACCAGCTTGCCCCACACCGTGATCGGAACCACGTCGCCGTAACCGACGGTCGTCATCGTGATGATGGCCCACCAGAAGGAGCCTGGAATGCTCTCGAAAGCGGCGTTCTCATCCTTCTCGGCGCAGTAGGCCAGGCTGGAAAACATCAAAACGCCGATCGCCATGAACAGCACTAAGAGGCCGAGCTCCTTGTAGCTCCGTTGGAGAGTGTAGCCGAGCGATTGGAGACCGGTGGAGTGCCTGGCCAGCTTGAGGATCCTCAGAATCCGCATTATTCGGAAGATCTGCACGACTCGCCGCACATTTTGGAACTGCTCCGCTCGACCGTTGTGTTCATCGAGGCCCAGCGAGATGTAGTAAGGCAGGATGGCGAGCAGGTCGATGATGTTGAGAGGGGCCTTGAAGAACTGCCATTTGGCAGGACTGGCCCAGAACCTGTGAGCGATAAAACAACTTAACCAATCAGGATTCAACGTCTGCCTACTGCAATGGTCTCGAAGCCAGTTCAACTTCTCGCCAAAGCATTGCAACTTCACGACAACTCAACGCCCTCTCGTCCTTCCCCCCTTCTTTCCCCCCTCCCCTCCCCCCTTCTTTCCCCTCTCCCTTCCCCACCAACCTGAGCAGGTATTCCAGTGTGAACCACGCTATGCAGACCGCTTCAACGGTGACGAGGTGTTTGTTGTCGCTGAAGTCGCCATTTTGGTCGATCTCCTGCAGACTGGGCAGCGTGTTGAGCGTCAGGCCGATGGTCGAGACGACGATGAAGAGAACTGAAACGATGGCCAAAACCTGGCGTGCAATTGTGGTGCAATTGTGGTGCAATTGTGGTGCAACTGTGGTGGAATTGTGGTGGAATTGTGGTGGAATTGTGGTGGAATTGTGGTGGAGTGATGGAATAATGGAGTTGTTGTGAAGTGGTGGTAATTTTGTGGAAGGGTGGAATATATAATGGCTGTAGAAGAATGAAGGGGTGGAGTAGTTGTGGAGAAGTGGAGTTCTAGAGTTGTGGAAGAGTGGAGGAGTGGAGGGGTGGAGTTGTGGAAAAGTGGAGGAGTGGAGGGGTGGAGTTGTGGAAGGGTGGAGTGGTGGAGGGGTGGAGTTGTACAATGGTGGTGGAGATACACGCTTTGGTGATGTAATACTTGTTTTGCAATGCATTGCTTCGCAGGGTCTTGCAATGAGAACAAAAGGCAATACGCAAGATTCTTTGCTTATGGTGGCGAGGAAATGGATGTGCTCCTAACTTATCTCCCGACAAGGCTCATAACAATCGCTCGAGTAACGCTGTTTAAATGATATCGTGTACTGTAGTGGAGATTAGAACGGTAGTGAACCCAGTCAAAACACATGCTTCATTATATTCGTCAAGAATCCGAATTAGAAATCTCATAGCTCGAAGCGACTACCAAACGGAATGTAATATAACTTTATTATTATTATTATTTGGTTTTTGCTTTAACCACTGAAAGTCTTCTGACCTTTCTAGTGGCCTTTTTTATCGTATTTTTATTCAACTAATAAAAGTAATTTAATTAAAAATCTGTTATTTCGAGCGCCTTTAAACCGAGGTTTAATTGTTTATTCAGTGCAGAGACAGACAGATCGACCATGGTTCGATCGATGGTCTGCATCGTTTGACCTCAAAAGCACGTGAAGCCATTGTCAGAACTGCTTCTGCAAACGAGATTTGAGCGAGCGATAAGGAATTCTTTGGGAACTCAGTTATGTGAGCGTGTATGTGCGTTGCAGGTGGAGAGGTGAGATGTTGTTATTTCTTCGAGCAAGACAAGCCAAACGAGGCCTTCCCACAACTAATATATCGACAACAACAACAAAAATTTGACATGAAAATATTGAAAACAATTTTGAAAAAAAATTCGACAACACATCAATTTAATAAATCATAACAGCAGTACCAGGCGTAATGATGAAAACTTTAACAAATGCAAGCCTCAAGCAACCTACCCTGGCCATTGTGGAAGAGGTTGGTTGTTCCAGCAGGTCCCACACCTTCTTGCGTACTTTGGCGCACCTTCCTGCTCCGAAGTTCTCGACTGCCGCCTCCACCAAGCAGTCTGCCTCCTTGCGTATCTCCTCCATCACTCCTTCTTTTCTGTGTTGAAGTTCGTTTGTGAAAGAAAGAAGCCTGTGCAATCTTAAACATCAGAGTGTAACACTGTACCACACCTATTCAAAAAACCCAAATCTCTTTCCTACCTCCTGACCGAAATGACTCTTTCCTCAAACACTCTCTCACATGCACACATCCATCGACACTGATCGACCAACCTGCGGTGGTATCGGTGTTGGCAGCAGGGCTCCATGAAGAGCTCATCAACGCCCCAGTAGGCCAGATCATCGCTGAAGGACAGCACGCAAATATCTTCCATCAAGTGAAGTTTTCTCGTTCGGTAGAAGTTCAGAACGGACGCGAAGGAAGTGGGATGTCTGTCGAAGAAGAACTCCAAGCCGTCTTCTCCAGGCGTTTCCACGTCGTCACACAGGGCCCTCGCCTCTTGCAGGCACGAGCAAGTCTTCAGCATTCCCAACCTGGTTCTGGGAAGGCGGGAAAGAGTCCTCCACATCACCTCGTGTCTGACTCCTCCCACGTTCAAGACGATTCGTCTGCTCAGCGACATCCTCCTCAAGAACTCCTCCTCAGCCTCCGTGCCCTCCAGTGCTGGAGGGTCGAAGGGAATCAGCTCCAGAGGCGCCGTCGGAATGGTTTCAGGCCTCGCCACCACGACCACATCTCTGGCCTCCACCCTGCATGTCTTGTGGCCACCACTGGTGTTCCACATGACAGCCTATCGGCATGGGCCTGCCAATGCAGCAGAAGTGCCTCTCACTGCCAGTCACTCAACTTCCCAATCTGTTTAGGAATTGCGTTATTCAACGTTTTTAACAAAAAGTGATTGTTATTGTTGTTGTTTGTTATTTATATTACTTTTCGTTGTTGTTTTGTTATTGTTACTTTTTGTTGTTCTTCAAAAAGATTTGTTAATCCGATAAGTGTTGTATCCTCACACAGCATTTCAGAACGCGTCTTAATTTGGAGATACAATCTGTGCTCAATTGCAGAGCAATGTATACTTTGCAGTTAAATGCTATGGTTCATCCGCACCTTCGGAGCTCTTCCTATGATTGTTCAAACTGATTCACTTTCAAACCCAATAGAGCGCATCCAAGCCAACAGGTTTATTGTTTCTTGAAAGCTTATGAAAGGCACTTCAAACTGAAGCAAGAAGTAGCATCTTTTAAGGGAGAAGATGCACAAACACACACGCCTCGATGGAGCACATCACGCAACCACTATAACCAGTGCATAACATTGTTCGCATGCGTCGAATGCACGTTAATCTCACGAAGGCCAGTTGCTGCAACTACTACTTTTATGCTAATTTCAAAAGTAACCCTAACTAAACTTCACATCGTTCGCTATCTTCTACATGCATCAGTTATTTGGAGTATTTAACGTATAGCAATAGAGTGATTGATATAGCCTCTTTGAAGGGTGTATGATCAGCATAAATATATGAATAGGTGTCTTCCGTCGACATCTTGATTTTCTTTATTCTTATTATTTATTTTGATTTTTTTCTACTGCTTATTATTTTTATTACTCATTTTCTTCCATCAACACCATTCTTCACATTTTTTTTATCTTAACCATTTAACTATTTTATTTTTTATTATAATTAATTATTTTCAATTTTACATTTTGGAAAAATAGTTAAAATTTATTTTTTAAAGATAAGCCGTTTTTATTGTATTAAATAGTAGTTAGACGCCTTATCATTAAGCGTCAGTTCATTATTGACGTTTTGGTTCTTGTCGGTTATTTAAAATTTTCTCCAGTCGCCGTTTGCTATTAAAGTAAAAAAAAATTGAACTTATTCTAGTCTCTAAAAAGTTTGAAATTTCATAAAATGGCGATGCCACTGCCGCAAAAGATTGTCTTGAAGAACTCGACGACGATGTCTCTGAACGACCGGTTTGAGCGATATTTTTGAGATCTCGTTTTTTAACGGCTTTAAAACAAATTGAACATTGATTAAAAAAATATTTCAGATTTTCAAGAATAACAGCCATTCGTGCACCCTCCAATCGACAAACAGTTTCCATGAATAAGACTTCATTGCAGAACCAGCGCTTGGCTCAGATAATGGCTAATCGCGACTTACTAGAGGGCTTGTCACTGGCCAGCAGACTTGGCGTGCCTAGTGTGAAGTCGAGATTGGGCTACAGAGCAGGCTCGGTCATGAGCTTGAGAGCCTATGGAACGCCAGTACAGCGAAGGCAAAGCATGATGCATTCAACCCCCATTACCCAGCGACCACGAAGAGGTGTTACTGGTGTCAGAAACACCCCCTCGACCAGGCAAAACTTGTTCAACAGCTATCCCAGAGGTCAGTCTTGCATATTTCACCATTGACCAATTGGCCAAAATTCAATAATTGAAAATTTACTATTCGCATAGTCATTTTAAACCATTCAAGACTGCTTTCAAAGAACCTTCCATGACTACCAGGAGTGTCGAAGGTGCGAGGCCAGTTCCAGGGCACAGGGAGGGTTTTCTACAGCAGCCCCCAATACAACAACAGCACCCCAGTGGGCAGAGGCAGGGGGAGAGGCAGAGGAGGTGCCAGAGGGGGAGGAGCAAGGGGCGGGGCAAGAGGAGCTTATGGCAACAAGTCTTCTCTGGTCACCAACCCTACCAGGGAGATCAAGACAGCAGAGCAGCTGGACACCGAGCTGGAAGAGTACATGGCTGTGTCATAAGCCCCTCCCACATCAACTTTAACACTTGTCAATCATACTGGCTGATGCAGTACTTTCAGTTTGCTGTTATTCCTTTCAGAGGCGCATTGAGTTTGCATTTTCCTTCGTAATTACTTAGCAGCCTGAGCTCTTTTGGGATGACATTCTTTGTGGTTGTTTTCATTAGAATTTTTTATACTTCAGAATGTCTGACTGAACAAATGTTTTGAAAATAAATAAAAATTAAAATAATATTTCAGTTTCTTCAAAAAGTAAGCATTTTAAAACTTCATTCCCGTCTATATAACATAAATTATATATTGTGGTGGTGAGGTGGTTTGTGGAAAGTAACAAGGGTGGTATAAAGGTGGCGTGTGTGAATGTGCGTTGTGGTGGTGTACGTGAAGAGTCAAGACTTGCACACTTTTTGCACGTACGCTCCAATGAACTTGTCAATGCTGTTCTGACTCAAACTGCGTCGCTTCTCTATGACCTGTGTGTGTGTGTTGTCGATGTACGTGTGCACACGTGTGCACGAGTGTGTTATTTATTTATGTTTAATATGTGTGTGTGTGTGTTTATTGATGTGAATGTGTATAAGTGTGTTGTAGAATATGTGCATGTGTATTTCTAATGCACAAATCCTGAAACAGAACCTTGCCGAAGGCTCTCTTAAGTATGTAGTAGTAGTCCTTGGACGCTAGGGCACCTGCAGTATACATTTTTGTTAAAATGTTTAAAATAACAATACTAGAATTTATTAAATTAATATTTTTTATAACGTTAAACTATTGTAACTTTAAAATCTTATATCGCCAAATTATTGTAACTTTACAGCTTTACAGCGATACAATTATATAGAAACGAAGTGTTGAAAGCTTCAGTAGAGAATGGACAGAAGGAAGTAATAGGCGGAAACCTGAGTGTGCCTTCAAGGCGTTCTTGATCATCACCAGTGCCATCTCTCCATACTGTCGTGGTATTTTATTCAACAGCATCAACCACAACAACTCATACAGATACAACAGCAATAAGTACACCTTAAACAGCCACAACTAAAAAAACAAAAATAAATAAAACAGCAACAAGTACAAAACAAAAACAACTCGAGAAGCAACAACTACAGCAACTGCAAGTTGATACCTTGTCAGAAGGGACGATAGGCTTCATGGTTTCAGCATCGTCAGCTGCACTGAACTCGCTCTTGATGGGCCTCGTGTGGTCGTGCTGGTGGTTGCATTGGTGGTCGGGTGGTGGCGGTGGCGGTGGTGACGACGACTGCGAGAGGAAGGAGGAATTGGTGGAAATTTGGAAGCCATTGATGAAGTTGATGGTGCGTTGGGAGAAGAGAGTTTCTTCTGAAACTTTAGTGGATGAAGAGGAGGATGAGGTGGAGGTGGAGGAGGAGGAAGGGAGGATGCTGGTTGTGTTGGTACAGGAGTGAAGAGGAGATGAGGGAAGAGGTGGAAAGGGGGCTGTGGATGGAAGGGGCGTGTGCCCTTTGTGTGTTGGAGCAGTGCCAGTGTTGTAGTGAGTGGAAGCTAGGTCGATGTGAGTGTTGTTGATGTTGGAAACTTTTTCAATGTTGTTGTTGTAAATGATCGTTGCTTTATTGTTGTTCTTGTTGTTGAGTTTGCTGATGACTTGCTTCTGCAGCGCGACAACACTCGCCAACAACCTCAACTCCTTTTCCACATCCTGCCACTCCAGCCTCATCTGTCTGCTTGCTTCCATGCGAGAGAAGTCATCTGCATCATCATCATCATCAACACCATCGTAACCTACGTCACGACTACCATCAGAACGTTTAGTGGCTTTTCTATGACTATTACTACTATTATCAACATCACTACCATCACCACTGTGGTATGTATTTGATGAGATGAAAGTGAGAGATTGATCCAGAGAGTCTTTTGTGTTGTTGGATGAATTTGGGATGATTGGGGGTGGGATGTTTATGGATGGTGGTGGGATGTTTATGGATGGTGGTGGGATGTTGATGGATACATTGGGGATGGGCAGGAGTGGGATGATGATGGTTGGATTAGGGACGGTTGGGGGTGGCATGTTGACAGATGAATTGTGGATGGGTGTGAGTAGGATATTGTTAGATGAATTTTGGAAGGGTGGGATAATGATGGATGAATTGGGAATGGGTGCAAGAGAAGTGGTTTGAGGGGGTTGGATGATGGGAGGGAGAGGTAGATCTTTTGATGGTTTAAGGATGGATGGATGAGGGATGGGTTGTGATGGCTTGAGGATAGAATGAAGATGCGGTGGTCGTTTGACGGGGGAAAGGGGGATGGTTTTGGGAGCTTTGAGATTGGGGGAGGTGATCGGGGAAACGAGTGGAGAATGAAAGTTATCGGAGGAACTTGGTGAGGACCTGGGGTCCGGTTGGAAGGAGGAATTGAAAAGTTTGCGGTAGTCGCAATCAAGGTAGGGCTCCAGAGTCCATGCTCCATCTTCCCTTCTCCTCCTCCACTCCCCTCTCCCATCCTCCCTTCCACTCCTCCATTCCCCCTTCCCTTCCTCCCTTCCACTCCTCCATTCCATCCTTTCATCCTTATCCATGCAAGCTTTATCTGGCCATGATTCATCGGTACCATTGTAGAACTCTTTGTCATGGTTGCTGTTGTTGCTGTTGAGGAGTGTGTTGCTGCTGTTGTTGTTGTTGTTGTTGAGAAGTGTTTTGTTACTGTTGTCGTGGTTGTTGTTGTTGAGGAGGAGGGTGTTGTTGTGGCTGATGACGTCAGTGACAAGTTCCTTGTAAGAACTCGGCAGAGGCAAAAGACCTTTGTCTAGGAAAAAAGATGAGATAGGTAATAGCATCATCATTATCACCACCACCATAATCATCATCATTACCACAAAAATAATAATAATAATCATCATCATCATCAGACCTCACCCTTATGCTTGGATCGGTGTATGGAATCGTTGAAACTGTTGGGACTGGTGATACTGCCATTGTTGTTGTTGTTGCAATTGTTGTTGTTGTTGTTGTTGTTGGTGCAATTGTTGTTGTTGTTGTTAGGACTGTGTCTGCCATCGCGATTAACTCTTTTGTAGTCGCTGCTGCTGGTGTTGTTAAAGCTTCTGCCACTACTATTGTTGTTGTTGTTATTATTTTTGTTGTTATTATTATTATTATTGTTATTGTTGTTGTTATTATTGTTGTTATTATTATTATTTTTGTTGTTGTTGTTGTTATTATTGTTGTTATTATTATTATTTTTGTTGTTGTTGTTGTTATTATTTTTGTTATTATTATGATTGTTATTGTTGTTGTTATTATTGTTGTAGTTGTTTTCTTGGCTATCAAGCCTCGCCAAGACGCTTCTCTTGTGATCTTCCTCTGTCAACTTCTGCAGGGTGATAATGATGATGATGGTAGTGGTGCTGATGATGATGATGATAATGGTAGTGGTGCTGATGATAATGGTGATAATGCTAGTGGTGCTGATGATGATGCTAGTGGACCTGTGAGAGCTTGGGGATCCTCTTGAGGGGCTTCTTGAGGTCTGCATTCAACAAGAAGGAAGAGATCCCCTTCAGCACCTCGTCCCTCTTACTCATCTTCTCCGCTTCTCTCTCCCTCTCTTTATTCCTCTTCTCCTTTTTCTTTTCCTTCTTCTCTTTCTTGCCGTTCTCACTTGTCTTTCCATTACTCTTTTCATCCGCTTTTCCATCCATCTTATCCTTCTTCCTCTTCAGCTTAGCTTCCTTCCTCGAAGCATCCTCACTACTTCTCTTTAAGCTTGTCTTCTTTTCTTTCAAATCTTTCTTTTCTTCATTCAATCCATCTTCTTTTCTTTCCTTAACTTCTCCACTCCCTCCTTCACTCATTCCATTATCACTTCCCTCACTCGCTCCCTTCTCCTTTCCTACCTCATTCACTCCTCCACTGTCTACAGCTTCACTCTCACCTTCACCCATCCTCCCATCCACTCTTTCTTTCTTTCTTCCACCACCCCGGCTCGCATACCTCTGTATAATCTGAGCAGACAAGCCCACCAACCTCACCACCACATCCCGCGCCAACACCTCTCTCATCAAGCCCTTCAAAACACCACCCCCACTCCCTTCTGCCCCACCACCATCACTACCCTTTCCTTCTTTCGCCATCAAACCTACAGCCTTGCCGGTACGTCTGGCTGTTTGTGGTCTGCTTACTTTGGCAGTGGCGGCTTCAACTTTGGCGCCTCCCACACCAGCCTCGACCACAGCTGCTGCCTCAGTCGAAACCTTGGTCTCCTTGGCAGGCCTTGGTGTGGAGTGCACTCTGATAGACGGATCACTGCTCAACAACATCGAACTGAAACTGTGCAGTGATTTGTTGTTGCTTGGAGTAGAAGGGGTTGTAGTAGTAGTTGTTGTGGAAGCAGTAGTAGTTGTTGTGGAAGCAGTAGTAGTAGGAGGAGTATTAGTATTGGTATGAGTAGTAGTAGTTGTAGTAGTTGTAGTAGTAGTATTAGTAGCAATAGTAGTAGTAGTTGCAGGAGTAGTAGTAGTTGCAAGAACAGTAGTAGTAGTAGCAGTTGCAGTGGTGGTTGTTGAAGGGATGTGGTTGTTCTTCTTGACAGACACATTGGCGACCTCCTTTTGTGCCTTGCTGGCAGTCCTGGGCGCCTTCTTTTCTTGCTTTCCCGCCTTCTTGCCCCTCGTCTGCTTCTTCGTCATTGACCTTGAACCTTCCGACTCCACTTCCAACTTGACCTTCTTGATCCTTCCATCCTTTTTGTCTCTAGCTTTCCGTTTGGAATGAAGGGATGGAGGCGTTTGCAGTGCTTGTTGTTTTATAGGCAGTGTCAAAGGTGCTGGTGCATTTATGTTGCTGGAGAGGTCTAGGCTTGAAGGGGTGGGTGTGACGAGGAGTGATGATGATGACGAGGATGATGAGACGTATGTTGAGAGCATTTTCGAGGAAAGCTTGAGTAAAAAGCTGCAATCTACCAGTTTGACAACACATCTTGTTTGCAGTTTAGCATCACTTGAAATTAGAAGAGCCACTTTAGCACTTAGACTCTTGGTCTTGAAGAACTCATCCTTTATAAATATTTCCTTGCTGCGTGCAGATTTAGTGGTGTGTGCGATTGAAGCAAGTTTTGCTAGAGGTTGCAGCTTATTTTCTAGAAATGAGTTTTCTTTTTCAGCCTCCGTTCTTGGGCATGCCTTTTCCCTAGCTTCGGAATCCACATTGATCACTTCTTGACTGGCTGATAGAGGTTTGCAAGTCGTTAATGGAGTGAAAATTTCTTCACTTTTGTTTAATATTTCACCTATATAATCCTCGCCATTGAAAACACCCAAATCTTCATTTTCATCTAACTCATTAGCTGTACCATCAAATTGACTATTAATATCTTTTTCAGATTGGGAAACTGTGACGTTTTTGATGTCAGCAGGTGAATTATTATGGAAGTTAATTTTTGAGATAGTAACATTTTGATCATGAGTGAATTGATCTACAATGGGATTTGAAAGAAGGGGCTTGGAAGCCTCGTACTCTGGGGGAGAGTCGATGACAGCTCTTGCGAGATTTTCCAGTTTTTCAAAACTGTCCATTATGCTTTCTTCCATTCTAAAGTAGTTCCAAACGTATCATTTTACGACTCTTGAAAGAAATTGGCATGAATGAATTTTATAAACTGTCAATCAGAAGAATTTCATCGACATAGATACTTTTAAAACAAGTGAATAGATTTAACTTTAAAATTATTTTTTATTCACAAATATATACTTTAAATGATATATTTTTGATTTAACAAGAATATTCAATATACATTTGTTCAAAAAATTGAGTGATATTATAAAACCAAAAGTGAACGGCTCATTAAAGTCCTTGCAAAGTGCGACTTTTGCATCGTTAATAAAATCTTTTCAAGATGGGCTCTGGAAGCTCAAAGCAGCTAGAGCCACCAAAACTTTCAGCGCCCCTGACCTTCGACAGACCTTTCCTTGGTCAGGACTTCACCTACTATGAGCTGATCGACCGGTTGATTGGAGAAAATAAAAAACGGTTAGAATAATTAATTAATTCATCATTTACAAATAATTTTCTACTTTAATATTTTTTTCTTTCAAATTCTCTCATAAGCACTCACCGCCCTCCAGCTTCTCAGCGACAGTGCCTCAGTTCGGCCTTCCCTTGCCTCCTGTCACCCCTGAGGAGATGAGGATCCAGCGGGTGTTCGACAGTTGTGCCTTCAAGGCCATCATGAGCTTCACGCTCGGTACCTTCTCAATCATTTGGAGATTGAAGTTTTAAATTAGAACTATCAATTTAATAACAACTTCAAATTAATGTTATTTATCGATTTGAATCACAAAATCAATTTGTGTTTTTATGTGTTTGAGAATTTTTTTTAAAACTTCATCATATGATTTATTTGTTATACTTCAATGATTAAATATGGGCGTTTCAACTGCCAAGTGTAAAGCCCTTACTCCAGCAAAGCACACCACACAGGTGG
This sequence comes from Piscicola geometra, assembly GCA_943735955.1. Classification (NCBI taxonomy): domain Eukaryota; kingdom Metazoa; phylum Annelida; class Clitellata; order Hirudinida; family Piscicolidae; genus Piscicola; species Piscicola geometra. Next base: position 2,707,560 of record OX030965.1, on the reverse strand, counting down.
TTTGATGGGGGGCGCCTTTGGTCTCTTCACGGCAGGAATCGATCCGAACATCACAGGCACCGAAACGCCCACTGTGAAGTTGGTGTGGAAGGAGATGAAGTTGAGAACAGTCTCGTATGCCAAGAACTTTGCAGTTATCGGCTTCATGTTTGCAGGCACGGAATGTGCCATTGAGTCGGTTCGTTTGTGTGTGTATGTGTTGTTTTTAAATGATTTTTTGCTTTTATTCATGTTTATACTCTTAGTAGCTGTTAATTAGTTATATTGACTTAATGTGCATGGCTGTTAATTACCCCATAATTACTTAATTATTAACTAATTAATAAAATCCCAATCATCATCAGTACCGAGGCAAGACTGAACTAATCAATGGAACAGCCTCTGGAGCCATCGTGGGAGGCTCACTTGGTCTAAGAGGTGCCTTCCTGCTCAAATTAATCTCATAGAAATAATATTATTAATACAAAATATTATAATAATGAGGAAAATAGTTGTAATATTTTATTATATGATAATAATATAAATAATAAGAATATTATTAAGAACACTATCATTATCCTTGCCATTTCCAATTACCACCCCCCCCCTCTCCCCATAGCTGGATTGAAGGCTGGAGTCTTTGGAGCCATTGGCTTTGCTGCATTCTCCACCGCTATCGACTACTACTTCAGACACTGACATCGCCACTCAATCGTCATCATCACCTTCATCCTCACCATTATCCTCATCATCATGACTGCCCTCTTTCATTGTAAATACCATTGCCCAAACAAATGAATTTATTTTAACAACTAAAACCGCAACTGATAAATTAAATAATTTAATTTGTATAATTACTTTTTAATAGCAAATGAGATTTTAATTTATATAGTAGTAGTAGTAGTAGTAGTAGTAGTAGTAGTAGTAGTAGTAGTAGTAGTAGTAGTAGTAGTAGTAGTAGCAGAATTAGTAGTAGCAGTAGTAGTAGTAGTAGTAGTAGTAGTAGTAGTAGTAGTAGTAGTAGTAGCAGAATTAGTAGTAGCAGAAGAAGTAGTAGTAGTAGTAGTAGTAGCAGTAGTAGTAGTAGCAGAAGTAGTAGTAGCAAAAGTAGTAGTAGCAGAAGTAGTAGTAGTAGTAGTAGTAGTAGTAGTAGTAGTAGTAGTAGAAGTAGCATTAGTAGTAAAGTAGTAGTGAGTGAAACGTCAACACACAGCAGTAAGGCACTGCGTGGCGAAGAAAGGCTGCAAAAGGTGGCGTTGGTGGTTGTGGTGGTTGCGACGGCAGTGCAGAAGTTGCCAAAGGTCGCATGAGAACGGAAAGAATCAGCAAGTAACAACCTATACAGTGGCCATTCCTAGTTGAGTTCATAAAGGGGTGAAATCATCATCAATATCATTCTCATCATCATCAATATCATTCTCATCATCATCAATATCATAATTATCAATGTGAAATTCTTTAAAGTTATTAATTTTAATGTTCCGAAGTCTCTTTCCTCCCTAATTATCCTGCCTAAATGTCTCAGTGTTAATCAAGATATGGAAGCGTGCATGTGTGGAGCTGAGGGTAATTGAACTGGAGAACTGGTGAGTATGTGTAGCAATGGTGGAGGGAAGAAAGAACTCTGTGAAGGGATCTGCAAGAGAAGTCAATAAAGAGATGAGTTCATGAATGAGGTTGAGTGAAGAAGAAAAAGAGATGATATAGTTGTGAGAGATGTAGAAGGATGGTGGGACTCGATGAGGTGGGAGGGGAGGAAGATGAAGAGAAGGATGAGGGAAGAGTGATGGAAGATGGTGGGATTCAATGGGAAAAAGAAAAAGAGGAAGAGGAAGAAGTTATGATGGCGGTCATAAGAAGAAGAAGGCCCTGGGATAGCCGTGGTATTTGTCGCAGAAGATGCTCCACATGCTGTAGTAGAAGCCCACTGTCACCGCCAAGCCTCCCCATGCACACACTGGTGTGGTGGGGAAAAGTGGTGGTGGGGAGATGGTGATGAGAGAGAAGTTGGTGAAGTAGTGGGAAGAGAGAGATGGAAGGGAATTCAATGAATAAATACGAAAATTAAATTTATAAAAATAAAATAAATGACAAAATTAAAATACAAAAGAAGGCATTAACAGTTCTTGCGAGCAGCCGGCTTGTCTCCCTCTGACATGAGCACCATGCCCACTCCGATCATCAAGTCTGTGTGTGTGTGTGTGTGAGTGAGTGAGTGAATGTGTGAGTGTGTATTTGTGTGTGTGTGTGTGTGTATTTGTGTGTGAGTGAGTGAGTGTGTGTGAGTGAGTGAATGTGTGTGTATTTGTGTGTGTGTGTGTATGTGTGTGTGTGTGTGTGGGGTTGTATGAAGAAGGAGTGTGCAAGGAGATGATAATGTTGATGATGGTGGTGAAGATGACGTTAGTGATGAGAATGGAGGTAATGATGATGATGATGATGGGAGTGGTGGAGGTGATGATGATGATGATGGTGGCGGTGATGATGATGATGATGGCAACATTCAACCCCACATAAAGCAACAATCGAACCGCACCATTTTCTTTTGGATTTAAAAAGAAAAAAGACAATAAAGGAAAGTGACACAAACTGATGACGAGGATGATGATGCTCTCTGAAACTAGTTGACTGTCAGACCACTTGGCTATGTACACCTGAGATGATGATGATGATGATGATGATGGTAAAGACGATGGTTATCATGAAGATAACTATGACAAAGATGATGATGACAATGATGATGGTGATGATTATTATGGTAATTATAATTATAATGATGGTGATGATGACAATGATGATGGTGATGATGACAATGATGATGGTGATGATGACAATGATGATGGTGATGATGACAATGATGATGGTGATGATGACAATGATGATGGTGATGATGACAATGATGACGGTCATGATAATAGTCCTCACGGCTTCGGTTCCCTCCATGCTCCAGAGGGGGGCTCCTCGCATGTGGTTCCACATGAAGCCGGATGACATCATCGTGACGAAGACCACACTGAAGAGGCCCACACTCGTGCCCGCGACCTCCTCCACCACCGCCCACTTCAACCAGCCCAGTCTGTCGTCGTGGTCGCAGTGGTGGTTGTGGTGATGGTGTTTGTGGTTATGGTGGTCGCAGTGGTGGTTGTCGTGGTGATGGTGGTCGCAGTGGTGGTTGTCGTGGTGGTCGCAGTGGTGGTTGTCGTGGTGGTCGCAGTGGTGGTTGTCGTGGTGATGGTGGTCGCAGTGGTGGTTGTCGTGGTGGTCGCAGTGGTGGTTGTCGTGGTGGTCGCAGTGGTGGTTGTCATGGTGATGGTGGTCGCAGTGGTGGTTGTCGTGATGGTCGCAGTGGTGGTTGTCGTGGTGGTTGTGGTGATGGTGGTCGCAGTGGTGGTTGTGGTGATGGTGGTTGCAGTGATGGTTGTGGTTATGGTGGTCGCAGTGGTGGTTGTGGTTATGATCGTCATGGTGGTGTCAGTGGTTGTGATTGAATAAGGCATGATGGTGGTTGAATGAGTGAGTGGAGAGCTCAGTTTTTAAGAGTGATGATGATGGTGGGAATAGTGGTGGCCATGATGGAGATGATAATGATAGTGGTGGTGATGATGCTGATGATGATGGCGATGGAGTAAGAACCGACTTGATGGTGGTGAGGAAGAAGAGAACGAAAGAAAAGATGGCGAAGAGAGGGGCGATGTTCGATGGCTTCTCTATCTCTATCTGCGTATATATCATCATCATCATCACTATCCCAATCATCATCATCATCATCATCATCATCATCATCTTCATCATCATCATCATCATCATGGTGAACCTTGGTGCCGATGGCCCTCTCAACGAACTGGGCGTATCCTTCTGGAGAAAAGCCATACCTGTGTGTGTCACCATGATGATCATCATCCCCAACTATGAATAATCACTCAGTGATGGTGCTGATGATGATGTTATCCTCATTCTAATTCTTATCATTATTTTCATGGTATTTCTATTATTCATAGTAGTAAATACATTTTTTATTTTTTTCTTATTATTATTATTTATTTATTATATTGTTTTTTAATTAATGTTTTTTTATTATTTTTATTATTAGTAGTAGTATCATTATTAGTATTGTTATTATGATTATTATAGAACTACTTTTCCATGAAGAGGCTCTGGTGCTTGCCTCCGTCTGCATGGAAGAAGTAGACCAGTGGTGCTGTGTTCACGTCAAACTGTGTTGTTGTTGTGGTTGTTGTTATTGTTGTTGTGGTTGTTGTTGTAGTAGTTGTGGTTTTTGTTGTAGTTGTTGTGGTTGTTGTTGAGATTGACGTTGTTGTGTGGGAAACATAAGTGTAGTGAAATTTATGTTGTTGTGGTTGTTGTTGTTGTTTTTATGTAAAAAAATGTGTTTATTAAGGTGATTGTGGATGTTGTTAGTGATAAATGTGTGTGTAAGGTTGTTGCAGATGTTTTGAGTGACACAGGTGTGTGGGGAAGTTGTTGTTGTGGTCGAGGTTGTTGTTGTCACTGTTGTTGTGTTAAACATATGTAGCAATAGGGTTGTTGCAGATGTTGTAAGTGATACAAGTGTGTAATGAAGTTGTTGTTGTGGCGAAAAAAATGTGCTAAAGATGGAAATGTTGAAGGGTTTGGCGAGCGGGTTGGCTTGAATGGTAAAGTCGTTGGACGTGCAACTTAAAGTTACTATTATTTATTATTTAGGAAAACATTTAAAAAGTTGAAAGATCAGTACTAACCGCCTGGAAGACATTCATGCCGTCGTGGTCGAAGTCTGCCTTCGCGAAGAAGAGACTCGAGTCGAACTGTTCCGAGTTCCTCCAACTCATCGCTGCTTCCTCGAATGCCTCTGTCGCGTGTCTTGAGGAGGGATGTTTGTGTGAGTGTGCGTTTGTGTTTGTGTGTGTGTCTGTATGTTTGTGTGTTTGTGTGTGTGTGTGTATGTGTGTGTGTGTGTGTGGGGTTGTATGTTACTTGATTGTAGTTGTGTGGTTGTATGGTTTGTTGTTATACATAATGTGATTGTTTTTTGTTTAGTTGATTGGTGTGATTACATGCTGTGTGCTTCTATGAGCAAAGGAAGCAAAACAACAAGAAAACAAAGTCAGAAGACACAAACTGGCAGTGTGAGCATTTGCGTTCAGGGAGAGAGACAGTGAAGAGGAGCAGGAGGTGGTAGTTCCGTCGTTTTGAGGTGACCAGGTCTTTGTAATTTGAGTCGGTGATCATTGCTGTGCCACTTTCACTGCTTAGTCTAGTAATTATTTAACAGATCTTTAATGAAATTACTACAAAATATTATAAATATAGTTTTTATATTTAAAGGCTTATTATTGGTATATAAATTTTAGCAAAACCAGAAAAAGGCAATGCATACCTAGCCATTGTTTTTGCCTTTTCAGATGCCTGAAAAAAGATGATTTATAAATTAATTATAAATTTTATATGAAATAATTCCTGAAATACATTTAAGTTACTAAAAACTTTTTAGAAAAAAGAAACAAACCTTTTTTGCCGCTTCAGCTACTAACAGAAATACCACAAAAGCAAGGACCACACATTGAAAGCGAATCTTGGACATTTCAAAAGTAAAACAAGTAATACTTTTGCAGCCGACTAGTTCAAGCAAAAAAATTAAATCTATTTGACTACGTTTTTCTGAAAATCTTAAATTAGGATTCTTAAGCCTTACGTGGCTTTTGCATTTAAATTCTTAGTTCCTAAAGATACCGCAAATAAATTTTAAACCATATATAATGTTTAAATTTATTTAAACTTATTTTTTACGCAGTTATTTATTTATCATTAATCTCTATTGTTTAAAAAAATAAAATTCGAGAAATACGTTTTTTTAAAGAAAAACTATTTTTGTAATATTTTATTATTATTCTAATAAAAATAATATATATGATTTCAAATTAAAAGTTCATAAAGTAAAAGCACAAGTGTAATAACAAATATAGGTTTTATACTCTAAAATTAGAGGAACTAATCATTAGTTACTAATGGAGTTATTTCTGCATGTTGATGGAGTAGGAGCCAGTGGTGGGATCCTGTTGCACCTTGAAGTTGTCTGTGGAGAGTCCAAACGGCTTCAGCACCACGTTGCCCAACTCTTTGAGTTTGCCTGTGTGTTTGAGGTGAGGTCAGAGAGTTTGCCTGTGTGTTTGAGGTGAGGTCAGAGAGTTTGCCTATGTGTTTGAGGTGAGGTCAGAGAGTTTGCTTGTGTTTGAGGTGAGGTCAGAGAGTTTGCCTGTGTGTTTGAAGTGAGGTTAGAGAGTTTGCTTGTGTGTTTGAGGTGAGGTCAGTGAGTTTGTTATGCAGGTTCTTGAATCTCTCTATTGGCTCAAGAATGTTTTGATTATGCAGACCTATCTGAGGCCTTAAATAGGGAGTTGTGAGTGGCAATTGTGATAGGCACTCACTAAACATTTCTTCTTTCATCTTTTCAGTCTTCACTCTTATTTTGTCAGGAAGTCTCTGAAAAGATTAGAAGAAGACAATAAGTATCATCAAACCAATTATTAACTTATCAATCAATCATTTAAATTAATTTATGTAGCACTTTTTATAAATTCAAGAGCTTTCTCTCGAACAACAACAACAACAGTAGCATCAGTAGCATCAGTGGCAGCGACAGCAGAGTGGCACAAACCACACAAGCGGCTCGGGCGACAGTGAGTGATGGGTCCGCCTCCAGGGCTGCCTTGTAATCCTCAAGTGCTTCTTCCAACCGATCCATCTCCTCGTTCAGCACTGCCCTGCGCAGTCTGTGGTGTTCAATTCTCGTGCAAAAGATGCAATTAATTAATTAATTAATTAATTAATAGAAATCAAAGCTTTATTGTGATTAACAAAACACATTGTAGAAAACATATTTTGCATGTATATGTATTTGATGAATGCCACAGATAATTAAATATATGATGAAGGAGCAGAAAGAAAGAAAGAGGACCTGGCACGCATGTAGGATGGGTTGATTTTCAGTGACTTGTCCAGGTTTTCCAAAGCATGATCTTTCCTCCCCTATTTTAAAAAAGAAAAATATTGAAGTCTGGTGGATGAGATTGATTGAAAAATAGAAGGAACGGAGGGAATGCAAATGACTTTGGAGACACACCAGCTTGATGAGGGCAGCAGCCTGGTTCGAGAGGATGATGGAACGGAGTTCGTGTTGTGAGAAGAGAGAGGCCTGCATGGCTTCAGAGTAGCACTCTACTGCACTCTCCCACGCCTCCTGCTTGAATGCCACGTTGCCCTCCTCCTTCTTGATCGCTGCCAACTCCATCCTCTCCTGCCAAACATTTCTTGACAATAAGTATCTTAAAAGACCTCCAAACAGATTCAAATGAGTATTGTTCAAAGGGTAAATCTATACAAATACTTGTTTTTCAGTCTCTGTTAGCTTCTCTTCAGCCTGCCTCAGGGTTTCTTCATCAATCAACACACCTTCCTTCTGCTGCACCTCATCTGGATCACCATTGCCATCGTCATGCTCTTCATCTTCCGAGCAGCTGAGGGAGTCGTCTTGGTTGTCTTCTTGCTGGTCTTCTTCTTTGTTCGCTTTTGTTTCGGTGTTACTATTAGTATTTATATTTACTTTTTCAAAAATTTCATTAATTATTTCTTGATTATCTTCTAAAGTTTTTTTGGAATTTATATTTAAATCTTTTTCCTGCCCAGTGGAGGTTTGTTCTGGAGCATGAGTGCTACTACTACTACTACTCATTTTTGTTAAATAATTCAACAAGAAAGAATATTATTTTTAAAACTATTTAATTAGGTTTAAGAATCAGTAAAGACTGCAGTGACAAAGCTAACCAATTCACTCACTTTATACTCAAATTAAAAGTGAATGGAAGTTCTTAAAAGATAATATTTTTAAGCTATTAAATTTATAAAACAAAAAATTATCAAAGTTAAACTAAAATATTTAAATTGAAAAAGTTAAAATAATAAAATTGCGTATTTAAAAAAAATCTGAACAAGCAGTGAGATGACACACTAGGTGTTGAAGGCAGTTAGAGATATGCAGTAGTCCACAAGAGCCAACCAGGCAATAAGTTTAATATAGAATAAAATAAATAAATCAATTAATGATGATAATATTATTATAAAATTAATATATAATTTGAAAAATATAATTAATGAATCATGAAAAAAATAGTGTAAAAATAAAATAACCATTTTGAAATGAAAAAAAAATCAACAAAGAAGTATCAAGTATGGAAGGTTTGCAGTAAGGAGGCAAGCAGACCACACAATCAACATGGCAAAAGCATCCCAACAGACAATGCCACCACTACCACCTTCTTCCTCTCGCACCAGTGACATCATAAGGCATTCAGAGATAACAATGCGCGCTATAAAACAACAACAACAACAACAACAACAAGACCCTTGTGAAGAATTGGAAAACATATACCCTATATACGCAAACTCACGCTTGCACCCTTCATTCAGCAGCACGTGCCTCGGTTACCAAGACAACGAAAAGCGCACAAATCAACCAACCAAAACAATTCCATTCCGTTCAAGTGAAGCGCTTCGGAGAAATTCCCGCCTCAGCTCTGCATGTCCTTCTGGCAGTAGAGTTCCTTGAGGGACTTGAGCTCCTCGATGAGCGACTTGTTCTGGTCCTCGAGCAGGTTCACCCGGTTCTCCAGACACCGCACGTACTCCTTCTTCTTGCGCCGGCACTCCTTTGCCGCCTCCCTGTCGTCGTTTGCGTGGGTGGAGTGGTTCTTTTTTACCTTATCGTTCACTAATACCACCACTCTCTCCCCTATTTACACCCCCCTCTTCCAACTTTAATCCCCTTCTTATATGACCCCACTACCCACTATTTATCCCAACATTCACACCACCCCACGTGCCCTTGGTCCCACTACAACCATTTAAACAGCTACTCACCAGGCCCCTCCACCCATTTTCTATCATTTACACAACTTCCTATTCCCGACCATTTACACTACCTACAATCCACCACTCTCATTCCCACTAACACCCCTTTTTTTCACACCACCCCACAACCTCCCCACCCTCATTCACACCACCCCACCCACCCCCATTCATTTACACCATCCCACAGTTCAACCCCCTCCCTAATTCACACCTTCCCACTCATTAAAAACCATCCCAAGTTTTAAAAAATCACCCCCCCCCTCTCTATTAAATCACCCCCCCTCTCTATTAAATCACCCCCCCACCCACTTGTTCTTGAGCAGTCTGAGCTCCCTCTTGCGGGAGGCCTCGTCGGCACACAGCTCGAAGGAGGCGAGGTGGTGGCCTGTGGACGAGTGCGCCTCCAGCCGACCTGACGTCATGTGGTTCACTGTGTGTGTGTGTGTGTGTGTGTGGGTCATGTGTGTGTGTGTGGTTCGTGTGTGTGGTTTATGTGTGTGTGTGTGGTTCATATGTGTGTGGTTCATGTGTGTGTGGTTCATGTGTGTGTGGTTTAGATGTGTGTGGTTCATGTGTGTGTGGTTTATATGTGTGTGGTTCATGTGTGTGTGGTTCATGTGTGTGTGGTTCATTTGTGTGTGGTTCATGTGTGTGTGGTTTATATGTGTGTGGTTTATGTGTGTGGTTCATGTGTGTGTGTGGTTCACTGTGTGGTGGGTCATGTGTGTGTGTGTGTGGTTAATATGTGTGGTGGTGAATTGCAAGAGAATATTAGGAATGGGTGATTATATCGTAATGTTGAGGGATAAATGTGTTATTACAAAAATAAATCATCAATCAAAATAATAATGGTTAATATAGCGCCATACAAAATAATCATAGTAATTTGTTATATTAAAATATAAAAATTAAGTGGTAAAGTTAAAGGCGGGAATGTAGTAAAGTGGTGAATTGCTGGTGGAATTGCCAACTTGGAATGAAGTAGTGAGGGTGGTTGATGGATGTGAAGTTGTTGAGAGAAGGCACCGTCTGGTTTCCTGGTTTATGAACATGATGAAAACAATAATAATAATAAGTATGATATTATCATCATTATTATTATTATGCTATTATTACTATATACAAAAATTATAATCAATTTTTAATGAATGTATTCATTTGTATGGTGCTTGGAGGTGAATAATTTAAAAACCCAAATGGAAGTGGTAAATGGGCACAAACAAACAAACAGACAGACAAACTAACAGGCAAACAGACAGACAAACATACAGACAAACAAACAGACAAACAGCCTTGTCACCATTGGAGTCTTGCTTGTTGGTCTGGCTGAGGCACTGCTGTAATTTGAAGTCTGCCACTTCTCTGACATCAGGAAAATATTGTGAGTTAAAAATAAGGAAAAAGAAATGATTTATCACAGGAGAATAGCATCAAGACATTGAAAAAAATTTTTTAGAAAAAACTTTTCATGAACCTATAAGACTGGTTCTTGATCGACAAGTCTTCTTCCTTCATGCCATCACTGCCCTCAGCCATGACTGCGTTTTCATTTGTTGTCTGCATAGAGCAGACAATCCGTTGAAACACAAAAAAATGACCAAATACTTGAAACTTAAATAAGAAGCTTAGGTCCTAGCATGAACATTTGAAGTATTCACAAATTGTACTTTAGTAGGTATACAGCATTAAAGTACAGAGAACCCACAAATTCGCTGGAAGAGGCTTGCTGGTGCTGGGTGGAGTGCATCATGAGGTTGACAGCCGTGTTGTTGTTCACTTCCTTGCTCATGGCGCTGTCACCGAATCAGCTGATGAGACGAGCGCAGACGATTTCAACTTAAGCCCCGGTCCATCGAGTTAATCAATTTTTGAATATTTCACTTATTTTAGTTCTAAGGTTTCTCAAGAAATCGGTTTGAAGTTATTATTGAATTTAGAATTAAATAGTTTTAACTTTTCCTGTATTTTCAAAGACACTAAATAAAATTGAAAAAGTTTTAATAATTAACTCATTCATTTGATCTATTTATTTTGGACAAAAAACAAAACTTTTCTGGAGAAAAAAAACTGAAAAAAAAACAAAAAATTCTATTAAATTGATATTTTGAAGCATAAAATTTCAAACTTAATTACACATTGACTGGAAGAATGGTGATGGAAGAGGAAGAGGTGAGCAGACGATCACTTGGAAGCGTCCATCAAGTCCTTCATCAACTCTTCCAACGATTTCTCCTCTCCCTTCACCACACTCTCTTCCACCTGCAACCAATACATTTCAACCATTTCCATCAAGAGAGCTCTTGAATTTATAAATAAACGTTATAAAAATTTATTTAATTGATTGATTCCTATAGCGCAAAATATTTTCCCCCAATGCAATAGAATGCATAAATATAAAGCTATTTAAAAAACAATAAATAATCACAGCTTGGTATGGAAGGCGCAATGCTTAGCAGCATACATTCAGTACCTGGGTGGTGGGGGCTGGGAGGGAGTATGCAGTGACCACGCCCTGCACCAGATCGGCGTGACAAGCCTCCTCCCCTGCCCCTCGCCCATCCTCCTCCGCCATCAACTCAATGCCTGCATCGACAGTCAGTGAGTGAGGCATCAAATGTTATGACGCCTTAAAAGCTTTGTAATAAAAAAATAAGTGATAATAATAATAATAAATAACAATAATAAATTATAATAAACAATAATTATAATAACAAGGATCAATATCAAGGAAGCACCCCAAGAGTTGTCATCATGCAGCACTTTCTCCTCTTCCTCCTCCTTCTCCTCCTCCACAGGATGATTCTTCAACTTCTCCTGTCAGGGAGAAATCAATTTTGCGTGATAGTGATGATGATGATGACAATGTTGATGATGATGATGACAATGGTGATGGTGATAATGACGAAGATGATGGTGAAGATGAAAATGACGATAAGGACGACTATAACTCATAATATTGCCGCATGAGTGAATCAAGTTACATACATCCTCCAGTCCCTCCCCAAACTCCCCCTCGTATTTATATACTCCCCCCCCCACCCGAGAAGGCCCACCCGGCCACCTGATACAAGGCCTGTCTCTTGCAACACCACACCTCGGTGCACTGCGGGTTAGGCTTGACCAGCATCGATGGGAAGAAGTCAGCCATGGCGTTGTAACCAAGGTAACTGCTCACCTGCCCGAAGTGCAGTAGGTATCTGGAAAGGATGATTGTGGTAATGATGACGATGACGATGATGATTATTATTATTAACATTTTTATTTATCTATTTCTAGTTATAATTATAAGTTTTATTATAATCATCATCATTATCACCACCACCACAACCATCACCACCCTCCTCATCCTCATCATCATCAGAACTAACTTGAGGGCATTTTGAACCAGGAGACCAGCGACGATGGCCATGGTGGTGGGCAGGGAGGCAGCACACACGCCCTCCCTCTTCAACGCCCTCTCGTCCGCCTTCGTCGCCACCACCAGTGGAGGTGCACACTGTGTGTTTGTGTGTGTTTATGTGTGTGCGTGTGTGTGTGTGTGTGTGTGTGTGTGTTTGTGTGTGTGTTTGTGTGTGTGTGTGTTTGTGTGTGTGTGTTTGTGTGTGTGTGTGTTTGTGTGTGTGTTTATGTGTGTTTGTGTGTGTGTTTGTGTGTGTTTGTGCGTGTGTGTGTTTGTGTGTGTGTGTGTGTTTGTGTGTGTGTTTGTGTGTGTTTCGTTTGAGTGTGTTTTGTGTGTGTGTTTTTTGTTTTGAGTGTGAAATTGTCGCATGGATTGAATATCCAATCGGAAAATGAGCATGAAGAGTTCAAATCAGGACTCTCCAGCCACCCCAGCCCTGCCAAAGGACTCACAGCGAAGCAGGAGGTCTGCCCAGGGATGATGTGTTGGATGTGGCCAGAGACTGCATTCTCACTGACGCCTGACTCGAACCAGGTCTGTCCCAGTTGGTTGCACACCTTTGTTGAGGTTGTTTGGTGTTGTTGTTGTTGTTGAGGTTGTTGTTGAGTGTTGTTGTTGTTGGAGTTGTGGTTTTGTCAGTTTTGTAGTTGTGGTTTTGGTTGTTGTGAGATTTGTTTTAGTAGTTGTTGTCGTTGTGGTAGTTGTTTTAGCTGTTGTGGTAGTTGTTGTGGTAGAAGTTGTTGTAGTAGTTGTTGTGGTAGTGGTTGTTGTGGTAGCTGTTATGGTAGTTTTTATGGTAGTTGTTGTAATTGTGATAAATGTATTAACTGTAGTTGTGACAATTTCGTAGGTTTTTGTGTTTCTATGGACTATCAATTTTCATTTGCACAAAAAACATAAATTAAAAATACTACCGTAAAAAACATTTAATTCTTACCTTTAAAACAAAAGTAAAACCAGCATCTTCTACAACACCAACAACTTCTAAAATATAAACAGCACCAACAACAACAACAACACTACCGCCTACCCACAACCTCCACGCGGTGCGGTGGGGGGCGCTTGCGCCTCAAATGTGGGTACTTTCGGCCACCCTGCCAGGGCAGACTCTGCAAGTCAGCCCAAGAGACAACAAACTCATCTCTGGACAGACTGCCCAGCCCTGGAACAAGGGCTGGGAAAGAACACAAGAGAACTGACTCAAGAGCCTGGCAGGGCAGCGCAGCTGGTGGAGACTATTCTCCCCAGACTACTGAACAACACAACGAAATACAACAACAACAACAACAACAACAAGCTGGGCTAAGAAGTGAATACTGTGCACTGCAAAGGAGCATAATGGAATACGCCAGCCCTGCATGGACACCTTGGACCCCAAAAACCCACATCGCCAAGATTGAGAGGGCCCAACTTCGTGCTGCCAAAATCCTCATCTCCCTCACAGCAACAACGCCCTCTGAAGCAGTCCTTGTTGAAGCAGACCTCACCAACATGGAGACGAGGTTTGATCAAGCTTCTCTCAAAAGGGCTGTTAAATGGGTGAGCTACAAGCAGGAAGACTGGAGAAAGGCACTTGCAGAGAGACATGTCCCCAAGAAGCTGAAACAAAACAGCTGGAGGGCCAATTTCGTTCACCAAGCAAAGGCACTTCTACCAGAAGACCCACTGCACGAAGCGGTATTCGAGCCCAAGCCGCCTTGGTTCAACTTCCCTCTCAACATCAGCTACTCCAAATCCAGCAAGCACGACCCTGATCTCTTGCAACTGGAAGCAGCTAAAGATGCCAACTCTCAGGAAGGTGAAGCTGACTTTACCATCTTCACTGACGGCTCGGTGCAAGGAGTGGCAAAGCATAGAGGTGCTGCGGTGGTGGTGTACCAAAGCGATCAGAAAGTAGCTAACTGGAACAAGCCCACAGGATACAAGAGTAACCCAATGGACACTGAAAAAATTGCGGTTGAGGAGGCTCTGAACTGGTTGAGTGAGAGAGAGGACTGGAGCATGGCAAAGATTGTGTGCGATTGCAAGCCGCTTCTTTCGCTAATGGCATCCAACTCTCTCTCCTCCCATCGAATCTCAGAGCTAACTGCAGTGTGCCAACATGAACAAAAAGGTTATCTTCATCTGGGTGCCAAGCCACTGCTATCTGATCGGAAACGATGAGGCTGATGCAGAAGCAGCTACAGGAAGCAGGACACAGCTAACCCCGCTAAACCAAGAACTAACGAGAACAGGGATCTGCCAAGCACTCACAAGCCATAGACCTCAAGAAAACCACTTCAGTAACGACAGACTGAATAGCATATACAAAGGCAGGCTCAAGAAAGCTGAGAAGGAGCTCACCAAACTTGCTCGCACCAACCTGAGCAGGTTCCGTACTGGGCACCACCCGGCGATCAGAGCCTACCAATGTAGAATTGGTCTAAGCCAAGAGGACATTTGCAGACTCTGCAAGACAGCCCAGGAGACAACAACTCATCTCTGGACAGACTGCCCAGCCCTGGAACCAGATAGGGCAGTACACGGGCTGGGCAAGAACACAAGAGAATTAACTCAAGAGCCTGGCAGGGCAGCGCAGCTAGTTGAGACTATTCTCCCCAGACTGCTGAACAACACAACGAAATAAAACAACAACAACAACAACAACAACACGTACAGCATTGATGGTCATACGAGCTTCGAAGTTGTCGACACAACTCAGCACCAAGTCCACCCCTCTGCCCTCCACACTGCCCTCCCTGGCAGGTGGGAGTAGTAGTAGTAGTAGTAGTAGTAGTAGTAGTAGTAGTAGTAGTAGTAGTAGTAGTAGTAGTAGAAGTAGTAGTAGTGGTAGTAGTAGTAGTAGTAGTAGTAGTAGTAGTAACAGTAGTAGTAGCAGTAGTAGTAGTAGTAGTAGTAGTAGTAGTAGTAGTGGTAGTAGTAGTAGTAGTAGTAGTAGTAGTAGTAGTAGTAGTAGTAGTAGTGGTAGTAGTAGTAGTCGTGGTAGTAGTAGTAGTGATAGTAGTAGTAGTAGTAGTGGTAGTAGTAGTAGTATTTTCTCAAATCATGATTCTGATAAGCCCGACTAGTGAGCAGTAGATTGATAGATATTGAGTGAAGATCCATGAAATCAATTATTTCTTACTTAATAATAGTGAGAATGGAAATGATTATGTTGATGATGATGATGATGATTATGTTGATGATGATGACATTGATGAAGATGACGATGATGATGACGATGATGATGACGATGATTATTATCATAAATATTATTTATTAATTAGAACTTAATGAGTCAATTATTTGTTACTGAAGTCGTTGGACAAAGTGGTCGTAGTGGTCGGGCAGGGTGATGTTGTAGTTATGGCCTTCCAACTGCACGTCAGGGTTGATGTCTCTGCAGTGGAGAAGATCAGTGCATTGTCTACCCAGGAAATTAACATAATTAATCAAGAAAAATGATTGTGAAGTTGGTGAGGTGGGAATGAAAGAGATGGTAGTGATTGTGAAGAAAAGAAGAGAGGGTGGTGAAAAGGAAAGATGCATTGGATGAAAGAATAAAAGATCAAGTGAAAAGAAGGGTGATGAGAGAAAATGTGAGAAGAGATGCAGTGAAGAAAGAGAAGGTGATGAAAAAAAAAGAAGGTGATTAAAATTTAAAAAGGGATGAACTAACTGCAGAGTCTGGATGGCAGCTTGCACCTTGGAGGCGCCTGCCTGGTGTGGCTGGAAGAAGAGGCGGTTCATGTTCGCCATCTCCACTTTGTCGTAGTCGAACATGATCAGCTGGTGGTGAGTGAGTGGAAAATATGATGATGCTGGTGGTGATGAAGATTAGTGGAGGTGATGATGATGAACTGATGAGTTGGAAAGACAACCAAATAAGTCATAAGAGAGATGATGATGATGTTAATACTGAAATAAAGAATAACAATAACAACAATGTATAACCAACTTTTCCTATGCCGACTCTGGTCAGCATCTCACATGTAACACTGCCCACCCCTCCCACTCCGACCACTGCTACTGTGTACTTTCTTATGTCCTGACCATGATTAAAATGATGATGATGATTCCTTTGCATCTCAATAATAGATATCGTAAAAAAACTAAGTCTCAAAAAACCCTACCTGGTAATTCTTCACTATGCCCATCCTCTCCAGAGCCATCAGACGGCTGAGTGATGGATTCAAACATTGGAAAAGCATGCGCAATGTGCCACGTTGGAGGTGAAACTAGGAATAATGAAACTGCAAGCATGCAAAGTCCTTTCAAAGCGACCTGTAAGGGTTGGAGTCTTTCACTTCGGCACTCATCACGTCTATCTTCTCTCGCTTCGTCACCACTGCCGTATTTTCCTTCTCCATCCTTCCTTCTGTCTTTCCATTCATCCCTTTTTTACTCGTCATAGAAATAATATTTTTTTGGAGGTTTAGTTTTTTTTATACTTATACTTGTATTAGTATTTTTCTGATTAAATGATTAAAGGCAACACCTAAAAATAGATGTAGGAAAAGAATAAGTGTAAAAGTTAATGTAGTATTAACTTTTTCACACTATTTTTGAAATTATTTTCTTTGCTAAATATTTATTACTTTCTTTCATTAATTGAGTATTTTGAAAAAGTAATATACTTTGTATATCTATTTAAAACAGAAAAAATAACGTTATATAGTTTGTTTTTTAAAGATATTTACTCACGAAAACTTGAATTTAAAAAAATTTAGATTTTACGAATAGTTTTGAAATATTCAAACTACATTTCTTTTCATAATCTTCGTGTTTGGCTTTCCCTACGTAAGCATCATAAAAATGTCGGAATCGTGTGAACGCGAAGATTTTATTGTTCGTTTGAGAGGTTTGCCGTGGTCGACAGAAAATGAAGATGTTGTCAATTTTATGGATGGTTAGTTATTTGTGCATAAGACTTTCAAATGTACACTAATTTGCTCGGTAATGGCCGGCAAACTGAAAATGTAAATTTAAGTCTGAAAGTCGTTTCAAAGCCAATGTTTAATAATTAAACTATAATTGCTAGAAATTATTTTGAAATAGTGACATTCAAACTATGGTTCTAAGAGCTTAGTAAGAGGAATTTAAAATGTTCGATTTTTAATAACACGCTCATGGTCGTATAATAATTCCACTAGTTTTACTCTGTTTTATAATATTTATAATATAAACCTGCGGTTAGAATTTATTTCATATTTTGATCTTTAGAAATATCAACAAAAAAACTGCAAGCATCAAAACTGCTAATGATAATGGATGATCAACGCACCAAAACCATCCAGGTTGTGGCATTAGAAGTGTCAACTTGATGCACAGTCCGGAGGGCAGGAAGACGGGAGAGGCGTACGTTGAGCTTCAGACCGAGGAGGACTTCAAGCAGGCGCTCAGAAAACACCACCACTACATCGGCTCCCGATACATTGATGGTAGTGCTTTTTATATATTTGATTCATTAAATTATTGATTTAATTATTAAATTGAATAAATTTCACTTTTCCAAGGGGGTTGGAAATTTGAATTGCATTGAACTCGTCGAAAAAAAATTTTTTTTCTTCATTTTGTGAATAAATATGATTATAAATACTTATTAATAGTGAAATTAAAACTTACTCGTCAAAACAGGCTAAATGTAGGCTAACTTACTGGTCGAAACTAATTTTTTTGTAAAAAACTCGTCGTAACATGCAACCACTGTAACATAAATTATTATTTTTTAGTAACAAAAAAAAGCTTCATTAATTTTATTTGATAAACAATTTTTTATAAAAGAATCATATTCAGATATAACACTCCTACATAGAGGAATATGATTCTTTTATGATAAATTGTGTTTTAAATTAGTTTCGACCAGTAAGTTAGCCTACATTTAGCCTGTTTCGACGAGTTTTTCAGCCTTCATTTAGCATGTTTCGACGAGTAAGTTTTAATTTCTTTATTAATAAGTATTTATAATCATATTTATTCACAAAATGGAAAAAAAATTGTTTCGACGAGTTTTTTAGCCTACATTTAGCCTGTTTCGACGAGTTTTTCAGCCTTCATTTAGCCTGTTTCAACGAGTAAGTTTTAATTTCACTATTAATAAGTATTTATAATCATATTTATTCGCAAAATTAAATTTTTTAGAAATAAATTAAAAATTTAACAAAAAAATTAGTTTCGACCAGTAAGTTAGCCTACATGAGTAAGTTTTTAATTTCACTATTAATAATTATTTATAATCATATTTATTCACAAAATAAAAAAATAAAATAAAATTTAGTTTCGACGAGTTCATGTTGCGACGAGTTCATGTTGCAACGAGTTCAATGCATACCGGAAATTTTCAAATATGTTTGCATAAGACGACTAATGACACGTACATACGCAGTTATTCCTGCCACGCGTGGTGAGATGGATTATGGCATGAAGAAGAGTGGCGTGCCGAGGGGCGACGTGACGTTTGAAGACGCGGTCGTCAAGGTGAGAGGCCTACCCTTCTCGTGCGACAAACAAGCTCTCCTGGAGTTCTTCGATGGTGAGCTCTAGTGGTGCTGATGATGATGTTTATGGGCGATAATGGATGGAGTTTCATACTTTTTATAGCATAGGCTTTGCTTGTGTTTTTAATGAGATAATAAAAGAGTAATGAAGGTTTTGGTGGTTTATAAATAGGAGGTAGTTTTAAGATGGGGTTTGGAGGCACTGGGGGGTGGAGGTGAACGGCTTTCCATTCAGGAAATAGATGGGCCAAAGAGGGTATATAAGGCATTGAAAAGAAGATGATTAAAGAGTTGCTCAATTAAGCATGGAACAAAACTAAGTGAACTACCAATAGGTGTATGTAATGGCCTAAGAATCAATTAGACCCTATTAATTAACGCTTAATGGCTTTGCAATGATAATGTTATTAACGATGTTACAATGGCAAGATGATGGGTGGTGGTGATGATGATGATGAACGTGGGGCTTGTTGCAGGGTTGCCGGTCACGTCAAACGGAGTCTTTCTGACCCTGGACAGCATGGGGAGGGCGTCGGGGGAGGGATTTGTGCAGTTCACCAACCAATCGTACGCCGACGTCGCCCTCAAAAAACATGGCCAGAAGATCGGCCATAGGTGTTTTTCTATTTGGGATTCTAATTTGTGTCTTTTTCTTATGTTCAATTATATTTTATATTTAACTTTATTATTCTACTTTTTATATTTAATTTTATTTGTTAAAAAATAATATTTTTTGTATCAATATTTTGTATCATATCATTTCAATCTAGTGTCATAGTAAAGTTATTAGGCATAGAAGTGTCTACATTGTTATTAAGAACCATCACAGAGCAGGGATGAAGGGATTGAGGGAGGGAGGGAGGAAAGAAGGAAGGAGGGATGGGAGGCTGATGGGTGGTGGGAGACATGGAGTTGGGAAAGGATGGAGTGGGAGGAGGAGGAAGTTTTGATAATCATACCACCTCAAAGCACCCCCTCCAAACGTTTTTTCATCATCATCATCACCCACTTCTGCACAGGTACATTGAGATCTTCAAGAGCACGCTGGCAGAGGCGCGAACCACCATAGCGAATGCACACCGCATGGGTGCAACGCCCCCTCGTCGACCAACCCCCTACGACCGCGAATTCGACTTTGACCGCAGGAGGCCCGATCGCTTCAGGAGGCCATGTTGGTGGAGGGGTGGGTGAATGGATGGGTGTCAGTGGGGTGAAGGGGGGTGAATGGATGGGTGTCGGTGGGGTGAGGGGTGCATAGAGGGGGTATCAGGGGGGGTGAATGGATGTATGTCAGTGGGATGGGTGAATGGATGTATGTCAGTGGGGTGGGTTGGGGTGATTGGATAGGATTTTGTGGGATGGGTGAATGGAGGGGATGAATGGGGTAGTGGGGTGAAGGTGGTTGTGGTTGGGTTACGAAGGTAGGTCTCTGGTTACAGTAGTTGAGTAGAATCTAGCTTGAGGTGTGGTGCTTGAGAATTAGAAGGTAGTAGTAGTTAGGTGCTTGAGATTTAGAAGGTAGTAGTAGTTAGGTGCTTGAGAATTAGAAGGTAGTAGTAGTTAACGACGTCACCATCACAGACGACGACTTTGAAGACAGGAGGGGCATGAGGAGCTTCAATGGAGGAGGAGGAGGAGGTGGAGGAGCTGGAGGCACCTCCATTCATATGAGGGGCCTGCCCTTCAGTGCCTCTGAAGCTGACGTCATTGAGGTGCTGATGATGATAATTGTTGAACTGTTACCACTACTGCTAATACTACTACTACTACTACTACTACTACTACTACTACTACTACTACTACTACTACTACTACTACTACTACTACTACTACTACTACTACTACCACTTCAACCACCACGACGCCCAGTTCTTCTACCCGATCAACCCACTGCGGGTGAAGATGGAGCTGAACTTCGAGGGGCGTCCTTCGGGTAATGCCACGGTCGACTTCTCGAACAGGTACGACGCCGAGCAGGCCATGAAAAGAGACCGCGAGTCCATGAGTGAGTAGTGATGATGATCATCGCTGTTGGTTACTCCCTCTTTGTTACTGTTGTTTTACTATTGTTGTTTCACGTTTGATTGTTTGTTACATTTCTTTGCTCTTCCTGCAACATCCCCGCCCCTACCGCCACCACCTCCTCACAGAGCACCGCTACATCGAACTCTTCTACAACAACAAGGCCTCCCCTGGCAGCGACTTCAGCTACCGACCCTACTGACCACCTGCTGCTGCCCTTAATCGCTTTCTTAGTTGATTCCTTCTTATGCTTTGGCGATTTTTTAATGGATGATGATGATAATAGTGGTGAATTTGTGGTAATGATGATGATAATACCATTCAGGTGACTCTTTCAATAATAAACTCAACCCCCCTCCATGACCACTTTAGCTCACTCACTCACTCCTCAGCAAGTCTCAGCGGCGTCCAATTATTTCCGTACATCAACTCGTTCTAAAATGGCTCTGAATGCTGAACAGGGTGCACATTGTAGGGGTGTGCATGTCGAGGCACCACTCCACTACGCGGACATCTTCGAGTGCTCAAATACCATGTATAGAGCGCACTTCTCAATTTCCGAACTTTGCCTCCGAGTGCTGACCAGTGCGCACTTTAGAGGGAGTTTTGAGACGTTCCAAATGGACATCCGTGCATTCTTTGTTGCACCTTCGGCAGGCTCCTTAGATGGATGCGAGAGAGCAAGAGATTCGAAGACATTCAATAGAATCGATTTGTAAAAAATGGCGGGAAAGGTTTTAATTTTTCACAAAATTGAGCTATAGAAATAAGTTCGCACTTTCTCTATCGTCTCATGTGACATTTTACAATGCTGCTGCGAGGTAGCTGTGTTTTCAAGAGAGAAAAGATGAAGAGGAGAACGAAGATGGGAGATAACTAAAATTGTGTCACAAACCAATCATTGTTCAATTATTCAAATTACCCTCCAATTACCTAGCCTTATTACAGGCGCACACACGTTCATACAAGCACATTCAAACAAACAAAAGTGTACACAGACATACATACACACACAGATGTGCACACTGGTTGCAGAGTATATAAGGATGCAGACCTGTAGTGAGGGGGTTTATTCGGTTTGTTCAGTTGCACGTCTTTTCTGTTGGCCTTCACTGACCCCACTTGAACATTTCAACCCTAAAACAACTACTTTACAACAACAACTTGAAGTATTGATTGATTAAAACAACAAAACGTACTTTGAAACAACTCACAAACAAATAGAAAAACACACAAACAAATAGAAAAATACACAAACAAATAGAAAAACACACAAACAAATAGAAAAACACACAAACAAAAACAACCCAACGACAACAACTGGCCATCATGGAAAGCTCTCTGGAACTGGAATGGCTGACGTCAGATGAGGTTGAGGCCATCATCAAGGTTGGCGCTTTAGTCGTACCATAATGGTAGTACTTGCAAGCAATGACTTGTAATTTAAACAAAGATTTGTTTGCAAGAAAATTCAAAAATGAATAAATTAATTACGTCACTATGGTGACGTGCAGGTGGTCCAGCGTGACGTCATCCTGCAACATATGGAAGAGCAGAGACTCAGGTTGTTGTTGTTGTTGTTGTTGTTGTTGTTGTTGTTGTTGTTGTTGTACATTCATCATTATCATTATCTTTATCAACATCATCATCAGGAATCTTGAGACAGAAACAAAAAGTTTGCAGGAGAAAATACTTGGTAACAATAAAAACAACTTTGAACATTTGAATGAGGTCATTTGTTTGAAAAAAGACAGTCATGGAAAAAATAGTAACAAAAATAACATCTTCAACAACAACAACAATAACAACAATACAACAATAAGCGAAAAAATCAGTGACATCATCATCAAAGCCGCCACCCTTTGGCATCATAACGAGCAAGATGACGTCATAAAAGATGACAGAAATGATATGAAAGATAGAAATGGAGAGAAACTGCTGACGAAGGAGGAGATGGATGGAAAGGTGGGAGAAAAGGAAGAAAGTCGCCAAGAGATGTACCTCAGGTGTGTCATCATAAACATTACCTTTTATTTACCATTGCGCTACATAAATTCATAAAAGTTTCAATTAATTATCATTAAATCAATCATTAATAATGTCATTATAGTTGTAATTATAGTTGTAAAAATATTTCAAATTCACTTTTAATTAGGCATAGAGAGGTGGCGAAGATGCGGCGGTGGTGGTGGAAGAGGGTGGGTGGAGGGGGGGTGGCTGGAAGTTCAATGGTGCTTCAAGGCTTGTTAAAAAGAGGCCTTGCAATTAATGAAACAGGAAATGATGATGATGCTGATGATGATGACGGTGATGATGATGATGATAGAAATGATGATGATGATGATGTTTTTGAAGATAATGGCGTAGCGGTTAGAAGTGATGGAGGGTGGGGAAGAAATGTTGGTAATGATGGAGGGATGGGGAGAGGTTATGGTAATGATGGAGTGAGTGAAGGCAGTTGTGAGGGTGGGAGTGACGGAGAAGTCAACTACCTCAGCAACTACAACGCCATCCATGCCACTGATCATTCCACTACCAACGCTGAAAAAAACAACAACAACATCAACAACAACAACATCAACAACAACAACAACATCAACATCAACATCAACATCAACAACAACATCAACAACAACATCAACAACAACATCAACAACAACAACAACAACAACAACAACATCAACAACAACACTTCTCTCTTTGCATCTCGACTACAACACCTCCATCACTCGTGCACTGCCACTACCTGCTCACTGTCTTCACAAATAAATAAGGTGATGACGATGGTGATGATGATGATGATGATAATGATGATGACGATGATGATGATGATGATGATGATGATGGTGATGATGATGATGATGGTGATGATGATGATGATGATGGTCATGATTACAGTTGCAAAGCATGAACTCTTCAATCGTGTGTGCTAACGAACAGCTGGATGAGATCAGAGAGAAGTTGTTGGTGAACGATGATGATGATGATGATGATGAATCTGGTGATAATTATGATGATGATGCCCCTGAAGATGTTAGTGAGATAGATTATGATGATGATGAGGTGGAAACTGATGATAATGATGATGAGGAGACTGTTGATTATGACGATGAAAATGAAGAGACTGATGATGATTATTATGTGGATGCTGGGGATGGGAATGAAGTGGATCGACACGATAAAAGGGGCAATCGAGATGTCGGTGATGATAATGATGAAGTAGAAGATGAAGAAAAAGATGGAAAAGACGGAGAAGAAAAAGATGAAAATGACATTGATGAGTTTGGGTACTACAATGATGATGATGACGATGAGGATGAAGATGATGATGATGGCCTGATGCTGAATAAAATAACCCATTCTTTACATAAGGGAGCTTACCATGATGACGATGGGAATGAAGATGATAGCTTGCACTTATCAAAGTGGAAAAATAGTAGTGATGATGATGATGATGATAGCGATGATAATGATTATAAGAATAAGGTCATAGAGAAGGAAGATTATAAAGATGATAGTGTAGACGATGATGAAGATGTCCTGGTGAGTAATTTTGTTATCACCTCATAATCATTATCATCATCGTCGTAATTCTCAACGTTCTCATCATCACAATCATTACCATCTTCATCATTTTCATAATCATCTCCTTTTCATCATCATCAGCATCACCTCGCAGACGACTTTGATAACGAAGCAGATCAGCTGCATCACGACGACAGCCCTGGCCAGGCTCTCCAGGGCCGTGCAGAGAGCCACCTGCGATGGTGCTGCTGATAATGATTGTAATGGCGGTGGTGCTGATGGTGATGATGATGAGTCACTGGAAGAGGTGGAACGAAAAGTGAGTGTTTCTTAATTCTCATCATCAATCACTCCACTATAATCAGCTTCATCATCATCATCATCATCATCATCATCATCATCACTCCATCACCATCATCATCATCCTCTTCATCGCCTTATCAATGAAACATTAGGGAAATGTGATCTGTATGAAATAAAGCAGGTCAATCATAATGCCTTCGTCGAAAACAAATATGCATGAAAGCCTTCCTAAAGTAGGTTAATATTCGTCAGTGAGTGTGCCAAATGATATTTAAGCGGGAATATTAATAATTTTCTAATTGCTAGAAAAGATTCGCTGCAAATGCTAACCCCTGGTAACATTATAAAAAAGGATCACTGATGGTGATGATGAAGAGTATGATGATGGTGATGATGATGAAAAAGATAATGATTATGAAGATGATGGTGATAATGAAGATGATGGTCATGATAATGATAATGATGATGTTGATGATTATTAAGATGATGATGGTGATGATTATTAAGATGATGATGGTGATTAGAGACCGACCGAATTTCGTTTCGGTTTCGGCGCCGAAATTGCCAATTTTCTTAGTTTCGGCAATTTTTCGGTTTCGGCTGAATCTAATTTTACAATTTCGGCAATCTTTCGGTTTCGGCCGAAAATAATTTTGTAATTTCGGCTCAATTTTGGTTTCGGCCGAAATGGATCTCATATTTACCGAAAACCCGAAAATTTTATTTATTTATGTAGTTTATCTGATATATCTGTAGATCCTCAATCGAACTATTAAGTTCGGATTCGATTCTCTATTAGATATCTATTAGTTATCGTGGTTGATTGATTTATGGGTGTCATCAGACTAATTATTCGAATAACATATACAAGCATCTGGAACAACAATCATGTATTTGAAATGTATGTAAATTGGGATACGTTCAATGATGATATTTAGCAACACTTTTTTTTGTTTAAAAAAATGTTATTGTCAAAAGTAAGTATCTGTATATCCTCAATCGAACTCGAATTATTAAGTTTGGGTTCGATTCTCATCTCTATTAGATATCTATTAGATACCGTGGTTAATTGATTTATGGTTGACATAAGACTAACTGTTCAAATAACATATACAAGCATGTGGAATTCTAGATATCCATTCTTTGAAAAACACTATATATAAGTCGAAAAAAAGACAAGATTTGGCTTCGATTAATTAATTCAAAAATAAATTGTGAGAATGTCGTTGAATCCTATTTGGAAGTTTTTTTACAAAATGTCAGTCTGACCAAAGCAAAGCCTGTCAATAACAAAATTTCTTGTTGTTGAAAAACTTTTATTTTTTGGCTTAAAATATACGCTTGTTTGGATTTTTTTATTAAACTGGCATTGTTATCATTAAATACTATTTTGTCATTTTTAATAAAAGTTGGGAAAAATTTCGGTTTCGGCTTCGGTTTCGGCCGAAAATCTTATTACAATTTCGGTTTAATTTCGGTTTCGGCCGAAAATTGATATTCAATTTCGGCTTAATTTCGGTTTCGGCCGAAAATGGGATTTTAATTTCGGCCTAATTTCGGTTTCGGCCGAAATAAAAATATCTGTTTCGGTCGGTCTCTAGTGGTGATGATAATGAAGATGACGATAGTGGTGATGATCTTAATCGAGTTATATTTAATGTAAATTTTAAATAATTTTTTAATTGATTAATTTCAGCATCTAATCTTCCTAGATCTACAAGTTGTACGCGGGCACAGAAGTGTTGAGTGAGAGACTGCTGGTGCTGAGAGAAGTCTTGGATGGAGGGAAGGAAGGATGGATGGAGGAGGAGCAAAAAGGGTGTGTGGGTTCAGCAGGTGGTGGTGTATGGAGTAGCATGTTGGGTGAGTGAGTGGATAAGTGAGTGAGTGAAAGAGTGAGTGAGTGAGTGAGTGAGTGGGTGAGTTTTCTCCCCTAATCAAACACAGGGAAGGAAGGATCAAAGAAGACGATGACGATCTCAGGAATTGTTGCAAGCAGGAGAAAGACACCGACAAAGAGAATGACAAACAGGACTACATAGAGACAGACAAAGAAAAAGACACACAGTACTATAAAGACACACACAAAGAGTTGGAAAAAATTGAAGAAAAGATGGATGGACGAGTGTGGGATGTGTGTGCAATGGAGGAGGAAGTGGAGGAGAACGAGAGACAGGTGTGTTAGGCGTCTCATCAATAAATGAACCCATCACCATCAACCATCTTCATCCCCACCCATCCTTTCATCTTCATCCCCACCCATCCTTCCATCTTCATCCCCACCCATCCTTTCATCTTCATCCCCACCCATCCTTCCATCTTCATCTTCCACCCATCCTTCCATCTTCATCTTCCACCCATCCTTCCATCTTCATTTTCCACCCATCATTCCATCTTCATCTTCCACCCATCCTTCCATCTTCATCTTCCACCCATCCTTCCATCTTCATCTCCACCTATCCTTCCATCTTCATCCCCACCCATCCTTCCATCTTCATCTTCCACCCATCCTTCCATCTTCATCCCCACCCATCCTTCCATCTTCATCTTCCACCCATCCTTCCATCTTCATCTTCCACCCATCCTTCCATCTTCATCTTCCACCCATCCTTCCATCTTCATTTTCCACCCATCCTTTCATCTTCATCCCCACCCATCCTTCCATCTTCATCCCCACCCATCCTTCCATCTTCATCTTCCACCCATCCTTTCATCTTCATCTTCAACCCATCCTTCCATCTTCATCTTCCACCCATCCTTCCATCTTTATCCCCACCCATCCTTCCATCTTCATCCCCACCCATCCTTCCATCTTCATCCCCACCCATCCTTCCATCTTCATCTTCCACCCATCCTTTCATCTTCATCTTCCACCCATCCTTCCATCTTCATCCCCACCCATCCTTCCATCTTCATCCCCACCCATCCTTCCATCTTCATCCCCACCCATCCTTCCATCTTCATCCCCACCCATCCTTCCATCTTCATCTTCCACCCATCCTTCCATCTTCATCTTCCACCCATCCTTCCATCTTCATCTTCCACCCATCCTTCCATCTTCATCTTCCACCCATCCTTCCATCTTCATCTTCCACCTATCCTTCCATCTTTATCCCCACCCATCCTTCCATCTTTATCCCCACCCATCCTTCCATCTTCATCTTCCACCCATCCTTCCATCTTCATCTTCCACCCATCCTTCCATCTTCATTTTCCACCCATCCTTCCATCTTCATCCCCACCCATCCTTCCATCTTCATTCCCACCCATCCTTCCATCTTCATCTCCACCCATCCTTTCATCTTCATCCCCACCCATCCTTCCATCTTCATCCCCACCCATCCTTCCATCTTCATCTTCCACCCATCCTTCCATCTTCATCCCCACCCATCCTTCCATCTTCATCTTCCACCCATCCTTCCATCTTCATCCCCACCCATCCTTCCATCTTCATCTTCCACCCATCCTTCCATCTTCATCTTCCACCCATCCTTCCATCTTCATCTTCCACCCATCCTTCCATCTTCATCTTCCACCCATCCTTCCATCTTCATCTTCCACCCATCCTTCCATCTTCATCCCCACCCATCCTTCCATCTTCATCCCCACCCATCCTTCCATCTTCATCTTCCACCCATCCTTCCATCTTCATCCCCACCCATCCTTCCATCTTCATCTTCCACCCATTTTTCCATCTTCATCTTCCACCCATCCATCTTCATCTTCCACCCATCCTTCCATCTTCATCTTC
>OX030965.1:2636700-2676700 GCA_943735955.1 Piscicola geometra | reverse complement strand
TGAGTCATGTTGTAGCCCTGTACGTCATTAATAATAATAACAATACACCAAAAACGACAATGGTGAAAACGTAATAACATCTAGTAGTTTTAGTTATTCAATATAAATGAATAAATTAATTGCGGTGGTTAGTGGTACCGTGTCGTGGGAGGGGGAGGAGTCGAACATGAGGCCGAGGTAGGTGAGGTGGAAGAGGGTGCAGGAGGAGAGGAGGAAGTTCAAGAGGCTGCATGTCATGCTGTTCTGTTGTGGTGGTGGTGGTGGAAGCGGTGGTGGTGGTGGTATATGATAGATTGATGGTGAATGATGGGTGGATCGCAAATGAATGGATGGATGATGGATTGGGGGAAGGAGGGGCACCACAAAGCGACCGAAACCTCGGTACGCCACACAAACACCCCCATCCCGTCCCAACTGACAGCCTGGTGCTTGTGCTTGCAGTGAGGTTTGCACGACTTGGAGAAGACGCATGCATTCATCCATTCACCAAGCCTCCTCCGCGCCTCTGAATTGTCGTGAATTAATGCGCTAATTAATTAGTCGTTAATTAATTAATCGTTAATTAATTAATCATTAATTAATGAATCGTTAAATGCTAATTTCGGGTGGCTTGATGGAGTGAAAGTGGTTGACAATTGAAAGAGTAATAGGAGAATGGAGAGGAAGAGATGCAGGTAGGAGGGATTGAAGAAGGAGTTATGAAAAAAGAGAAGTTGAGGAAGAGGGAGGGATGAGAAAATAAGGATAGAGGAATGAAAGAAAGAAGATTTAAAAAAAGGATAGAGGAAAAAATGATGAAAAAAAGAATGGTGGAGGAGGGAGGGATGTGAGAAGAGAAAGATAGAAGACAGATAGATGAATGGAGAGGGAGGGATGGAAAGACTGACTATGTTCGACGTAGGTGTACAGTCCGAGAGAGAGGAGAACAGCAGACAGCTGGAAGTTTAAGCCCTGCAGGAAGTGGTGGTGATGATTGTGATCATCTTCCTCATTTTCCTCACCATCATCATCACCACCATCATCACCACCACCTTACTCATCACTCACATGCAAGAGAGATGAGGCCAGATAAGTAGAGAGAAGAGCGACTGCACTTCCATGAGGGAGCCACGCTTTGAAGACGTCTGTGTGTGTGTGTGTGTGCGTGTGTGTGTGTGTGCGTGCGTGTGTGTGTGTGTGTGTGTGTGTGTGTGTGTGTGTGTGTGGGTTAATTTCACCCCTCATCCCTCTTCCACCTCTCCTCTATTGCACCATCCACCCTCCTCCACAACTCCTCCCTCCCCTCCTCCTCCACAACTCCTCCCCCTCTCCGAAACTCCTCCTCCCCTCCACAACTCCTCCCCCCCCTCCACAACTCCTCCCCCCCTCCACAACTCCACCCCCCCTCCACAACTCCACCCCCTCTCCACAACTCCACCCCCCCTCCACAACTCCTCCCCCCCTCCACTGCACACTCACACGTCTTGAGCCACTTGTGCATCGGCATGTTCCACGCGGCGACCACTGACGTCAGACTGCGAGGCACCTCCACCTCCGCCACCCTCGCCACTGCCACCTCCCTGTCGTTGTGGTAGTGGTTGTTGTTGTGATAGTGGTGGTGCTTGTTGTGGTTGTGTTTTGGTTGTGATAGTGGTGGTGGTTGTTGTTGTTGTTTTTGTGGTTGTTGTTGTTTTTGTGGTTGTAGTATTTTGTATTGTCGATGAAAAGTTTGGGTTGTTGTATTTACTCAGCAGTTGTTGTGGTTGTTGTATTGTTGATTCAGTATTATTGTGGTTGTTGTTGCTGAATGTCATTGTATCACGTTGATTTATGTAACAAAAGTAGCAATAGTGAGTACTGTATTAAAAACAAAAAGCACAACAACAACAACAAAAACAAAACAACAACACACACCCTCCCCCGGAGAGAGAGAGAGTGAGTTGCGAGGCCTTGCAGACGAAGTAGTGGCTGAAGCGGAAACTCAAGGCGTCCCTGTAGGCCAGCAACCAGCTGAGATGATGGTGGTGATTATGATTATTATGATGATGATGATGATGATGATGATGATGGTGATGAGGATTATGATGATTATTATAATGATGATGATGATTGTGATGATGATGATGATGGTGATGAGACGATGATGATGATGAGACGATAATGATTACAACGATGACGATGATGATGATGATGATGATGATGGTGGAAACTGACGGGGAAGAGAGGGAGTCGGACAGGAGGTAGAGGGAGAGGCAGGTGGAGGTGAGGAGGCAAGCGACACTTCCTGTGGCACTCTTCATCACCCCGGCCACCCACCAGAAGTCCTGATGATGATGATGGTGTTGATGATGATGATGATGATGTGATTAAAAAAAGATAATGATGTTAATGTCATGCAAAGAACATGCGACTGATCCTCACATAGTTCTTCGCCATGACAAGAAAACGCTGAAAAACACCACAAAAAACAAAGCCATAAAGTAGCGCAGAAGCAGATCACATCAGCCCATCTAGGACATTGACACACGCTTATAAACACATACATGGACAAACACATAAACACATCAATAGATAAACACATAGGCAAATTAAGAGACACACATATACACATTAATAGAAATACACATAGACAAACACACACATACGAGGAAGTGCGTGGAGGGTTGGTTGAGGGAGGTGGAGTGGTCTTGGAAGGAGACCCATGGTCCGAGGACGAGACTGCCCACGTGCAACACGTAACCAAGGTAACTGAGGAGGGATGGGCAGGTGGCCAGGTCGAAGGAGAGGGAAATCAGTTTCATGCAGACGATCATTTGGGTGCCTGTTGAGGTGGTGTTGTTAAGGTGGTTGTTGTTGTGGTAGTTGTTGTTGTTGTGGTGATGTTGTGGTGTTGTTGTTGTGGTAGTTGTTGTTGTTGTGGTGTTGTAGTGGTGGTGTTGTTGTTGTGGTGTTGTTGTAGTGGTGGTGTTGTTGTTGTGGTGGTGTTGTTGATGTGGTGTTGTTGTTGTGGTAGTTGTTGTTGTTGTAGTGGTGATCTAGTTGAGTTGGTGATTTTTTTATGTGTGTAGTAATTATATGCTAATGTTGGATCCATGGGGTGTCGAAAGATCTATTGATAGGGTGGTGGAATGATGGATGGGGTGAGATGATTGATGGATGGGATGGGGTAGTAGAATGATGAATAGGATGGTGGATGGGATGGTGGAATGATGGATGGATGGAGTGGTGGATGGGATGGTGGAATGATGGATGGATGGAGTGGTGGATGGGATGGCGGAATGATGGATGGATGGAGTGGTGGATGGGATGGTGTAATGATGGATGGATGGAGTGGTGGATGGGGGGGTGGAATGATGGATGGATGGAGTGGTGGAATGATGGATGGAGTGGTGGAATGGTGGATGGATGGCGGAATGATGAATGGATGTAGTGGTGGAATGGTGGAATGATGGATGGATGTAGTGGTGGATGGGGGGGTGGAATGATGGATGGATGGAGTGGTGGAATGATGGATGGAGTGGTGGAATGGTGGATGGATGGTGGAATGATGGATGGAGTGGTGGAATGATGGATGGGGTGGTGGAATGATGGATGGAGTGAATTATGGATGGATGGAGTGGTGGATGGGATGGTGGAATGATGGATGGATGGGGTGGTGGAATGATGGATGGATGGGGTGGTGGAATGGTGGATGGGGTGGTGGAATGATGGATGGGATGGTGGGATGATGAATGATGGATGGAGTGGTGGAATAGAATGATAGATGGATGGTGGAACAATGGATCACAGGATGGAATGCACCTCTGATGTTGTGCCAGGTTGTTCGGTGCACGATGAGTAACTCACTGTTGGAGTGAATGAGTTTGACATAATCCTAAAAATCAAATCAAATCCAACTGATGTATCAGCAATACAATTAAATTCAATAATGATGATGATGATGATGAGATACAACACAACAATATCAATGTGAGAATTGTAAGTAAATCATTGAGGATTTAGAAATAATGATGATAGTTATAATGATGATAATGATGATGATAGTTATAATGATGATAATGATGATGATAGTTATAATGATGATAATGATGATGATGATAATGATTGTAATTAAGTGTCAACCATGTAACCAGGTAGATGATGATGACGGCAGACACAATGTAGCCACTGTGCTGCTTGCACTTGTGGTGTGTGATGAGGAGGAGAGGGAAGATGGTGGCGATGATGATGATGATGAAGATGCAGTTGTTG
The DNA here is from genome assembly GCA_943735955.1 of Piscicola geometra. Taxonomy (NCBI): domain Eukaryota; kingdom Metazoa; phylum Annelida; class Clitellata; order Hirudinida; family Piscicolidae; genus Piscicola; species Piscicola geometra. The sequence continues at coordinate 2,672,470 of OX030965.1, read as the reverse complement.
TGGTAGAAAGAGTAGAGAGTGGTGACGCCAAGGATGGTGGAGAGGGTGTTGAGAAGGGGGATGATGCAAGAGACAGGCAGAATTTTCCACGATACTCCTGTTGTGTTGGCATTGTACCATGAGGAGTATAATTGCTGGAAAACGTTTTAAAATAAAATTCAAAATTCGTTATATAAATTTAGAATGTCAAAAAATTAATTCTGATGCAACTTTTAGAAAAACCTTTGTACAAGGCATGCTGTGTGATTTTGAGAAGAAGACAAAAGAAGAGAAGAAGTCTAAAATGATCGACCACTTGAGAAAGCACGGGAAGCACGCACTGGTCGAACAGATCTGCCAGACTCAAGGAACCACCCATTATACCGGCCTCTCGAGCGAATGAGGCCTCCTCTCCGTCCATCATCTCTCTCTCGCCGTAGAAGTAGTGGTCGTCTTCCTCGTACTCCTGGTCGTAAGGCACTTCGGACAGGTCGGCCAGGTTGTTCGTCTGGTGGTGCTGTGTCGCCTGGAAGTCGTCGCGATACATGCCGCCTCGCTCGAGCAGCAGTGGTGGAATTTAATTTTGAGTGATTTTAAGGATTAATAAAGTCCTGTGAAATTAGTAAGCGATTTTCACATAGACCGCCTACAAATGGGCTTGGCAGTTGTACCGTGGAAACCTTTCAGGAGCTCTTTTCGCAAGATCAGGTGCACGGTTTTTAATTAATTCATCTCAAGTTATAAGATTTTATATATTTTATTCCATGGTTTATAGTACCGAAAAGTAACTTTAAGGCACAACTTTTGAGTGTGCAACGTAGATTAAAAGTTGATTTATTGCAAAAAATTACTATTTATTTTTATAAAAAAATTAAATTATAAATTAAAATATAATATTAAATTTGAAATTTGAATATATTTTATTTAAGAGGATATTTTAACAGTGATTATTAAAAAGCAGGTATTTAGTCCAAGTAAACAATTCTGTGAATCGCTTCTTTTTCTCAGTCATTAAACAAACTTTCACAAATGGGGTAATTCTAATAATTTTTTTAATATTTTAGTATCTCAGTAAACTGTCTAGTTGAATTACATAGAATTAAAGCATTATTACTTTCAATTATTTCTTTACAAATGATACCATAATTCAAAACTAACCTCTTAAAACCCCCATTCCACTTTTCATACTCTCCAGTGAGGTTCCCAAACTAACAGTGGAGGGGCACGTCTTCCAGATTGACCCTAAGACCAAGAAACAATGGCTGCCCCTCAGTGCCAAGGCTGTGCATGTCTCATTCTACCATGACAGCTCCAACCAGTTGTACAGAATCGTCTCTGTTCACGAAAACAAGGTGGTAATGACTTTATTACTCTTAATATTAGGTAATCATTACTTGGTAATGTAATAATAATAACTATTATTTTAATAATTTTTATTATTAATATAAGTGTGCTTGAAAGTTGAAAACCCTTATTAAATGAATAAAAAGTTTGAGAAAACCAAACTGAACGACGCTTTTCAGGTGCTGATCAACAGCTCACTGACGTCTGCTTCCAAGTTCACAAAGACGTCGAGCAAGTTTGGCCAGTGGATGGACCATGCCGCATCCACTGTCTACGGCCTGGGATTCGAACAGGAAGGAGACTTGGATAAGGTGCTGTGGTGGAAGGGAGGGGGTGAGATGATGTGGTAGAAATGGTGGGGTGTGATGTGGTGTGGAGGGGTGGGATTGGGTTGTGGGGGGGGGGGGGGGTAGGATAGTTGGAGGGGATGTGGTTGGAAGGATGAGGTGGTGTAGTAGGAGGTGAAGAAACTATGTGGTAGAATGAGTTTGGATAACTTGGTGAAAGGAGGTAGATGATATTTCAAAATGGAGTTGGGGTGGAAGAGGTGATATGGTAGGAAAGGATGGAGTGATGTGGTGGATGGAGGAAGGGGAAATGTGTATGATAATGGAGATAGATTTATAGTGGATAAGCTGGGATGCACATTCAAACACTATGATCATGCATGTCGCAGCCATAACTACTTTTCACTAGAATTCTAGTGGCAGTTATCACTTCTAGATTAATCAGCATCAGCACCACGAATTTTGCATCATCATCATCACCATCACCACGAATTTCGCATAATCATCATCATCACCAAGAATGTTGAATATTTATGATTATTAAGCACTCATCCCAACTGCAGTTTGCTGAGATGTTCATGTCATCACTTTCTCTAGTTGGCAATGAAAAGGTAGTAGTAGTAGTAGTAGTAGTAGTAGTAGTAGTAGTAGTAGTAGTAGTAGTAGTAGTAGTAGTAGTAGTAGTAGTAGTTGTAGTAGTAGTAGTAGTAGTAGTAGTAGTAGTAGTAGTAGTAGTAGTAGTAGTAGTAGTAGTAGTAGTAGTAGTAGTAGTAGTAGTAGTAGTAGTAGTAGTAGTAATAATAGTAGTAGTAGTAGTAGTAGTAGTAGTAGTAGCAGTAGTAGTAGTAGTAGAAGTAGTAGTAGTAGTAGTAGTAGTAGAAGTAGTAGTAGTAGTAGTTTACTTGCAGCACAACCGCTTCAGCCACGTCAGCTTGAGGGCTCAGTACAGGAGAAGATCAAGGGCTTCCAGAGAAACAACAGCAATGACGTCATCAACAACAACGTCATCACAAACAACTCTTCTGAATTGCATCACAAAAATGGCGTTTCCCACAACCACAACAACCATCCAGCCTCCAACCCCATACCCACCGCCACCAAACCCTCATCCAAAACACCAACCCCCCCCAGCACCAGTCGTTCTAGCAAACTGCCCATGGGGGTTGGTGGTGCTGATGACGATGCTGCTTGTGGTGACGCGAAATGCGCTGGTGTTATAATGGGTCTGATGGATGAGAATGAGAAGATGAAGAAGGAGCTGGCCGAGAGGTGATGATGATGATGATAGTGATGATGATGATGATAATGATGATGAAGGGATGATGATAATGATGATGAAGGGATGATGATGGTGATGATGATGATGATTGTGATGATGATGGTGGTGGTGCTAGGGGCTGATGCGTGTGTGATGCAACTACCAATACAAGCGACTACGACTACCACTACTACTAAAACTACCACTACAACTACGACCGCCATTCCATGCACGAACAGCGTCTGCAAAGCAGCAAAGTGGGAAGGCGAGGTGGCGAAACTCCGCTCTGAGAACAGCCGCCTTGTCACCTCCAACGAGGAGAGCAGGAGGAGTGTCGATGGGTGGAAGGAACGAGTGGATGAGTACCGCGTCGAAATCGCCGCTCATCGAGCCAAGGTTGTGTTCTTTATCGTCATCATCATCGTCATGATCATCATCCTCAACACCATTATCATCACCATCAGCATCATCATCATCATCCTCATCATTGTAATCATTATCTTCATCGTCTCACCACCACAACCATCATCACTATCAACATCACCATCATCACTATCAACATCACCATCATCATCATCACCACCACCACCAGGTGAGTGAGATGGACAACATGGAGGTGCAGATGACGGAGAAGACTGAACGACTGAAGGTGCTCGAGAAGATCAACGAAGATGCACGCCTCGTATGCTTTGCCCCTTACTCATTCCTTCATTCATTCATTCTTTCATTCATTCCTTCATTAATTAATTAATTCCTTCATTCCTTCATTCATTCATTCATTTATTTCTTCATTCATTCATTCCTTCATTCATTCATTCATTTATTTATTCATTTATTTATTAATTCCTTCATTTATTCATTCCTTCATTCATTCATTCATTCATCCATTCTTTCATCCATTCCTTCATCCATTCTTTCATCCATTTTTTCATTCATACATTCTCATTTAATTATTCTTCTTTTCATTATTATTGTGCACATTTATCAGTATTAATAGTATTGTTAGTCTTATTTTATAATCTCATTTTTATAAATTTTAATTGTCTTGATGCACTTTTCTTATTTAAATTAATTTATTTTTACTAGTATTTTATAATCTTTTTATTATAAATTATTTTTATTTTATTTTTTGGCACTATTAATATTTTGACTTCTTATTATTGTGAGAGGATTAACCTAGGTGTTTATTATTACTTTAACTTAGCCTATCATTCTTAATAATTACTCCATGCTACTCTTTGCTCTCCTTTTCATAACATTACTATTATAATTATTTTTATTTCTTTATTGCATTACGACGCAGTGAAAGCGCTTCAGTTGCGTGCCCGGGCGCTATACAAAAATGACAATTATTATTATTATTATATGAACATGATGGTGATGATGATGATGATGATTTCACGTTTCTTCCTCTCCAGTACAAACGTAATCACCACCACACCCACCAAACTTCCACCACCACTACGACTAAACCACCACTACTACCACTACACCACCACATCACCTCCATCACCAAACCACACCACAACCATCACAACCACCACCACTACAGCACTACAACCACCACCACTATCACAACCACCACCACCACTACAGCACTACAACCACCACCACCATCACAACCACCACCACCATCACAACCACCACCACCACTACAGCACTACAACCACCACCACAACCACAACCACCACCACACAGGAGCTGGCTCAACTGCACGAGGTGGCCAAGGAGTGCAGGGTGGCTCAGGCTGTCAACAAGAGTTTGTCTGCCAGATTGAAGGAGGTGGAGGAGGAGAAGAGGGTGTTGGAGGGGGAGGTGAGGGAGGCAAGGGTGAGGGGCGTGGATGGAGGAGGAGTGGGAGGTAGGGGGGTGGGGAGGGGGGATGCCAAGGAGTTGGTGCAGCTGCAGGAGAAGATCTCTCATAAGATCAACGAGTTGTACGAGATGAACGACCAACTGGCTGAGCGTCTGCAGTTCTATGTGTGAGAGGAGGAGGAAGAGGAAGAGGAAGATGGAGGAGGAGGAAGAGGAAGAAAAGAAGAAGAGGAGTAGGAGCAAGAGGAAGAGGAGGGAGAGAGGGGAGAGGATAGAAAGGAAGAAAATGAAAATTTAAAATAAAGAAAAAAATGTTTGTGGTGCTTATGTTAGTTGTTCCCCATTTTGGAGGATCATGTGACATACCTCATTTCGTCTCGACCTGCGTTACTCTAGAGAAACTGTTCACATATCAGAAAGATATTTATTTTTTACACTCTATATCATCATTTTGTATATAAATATATATACATATCTATATTAATATATATACAGAGCATCTGTTGTTTCATTCCAGTGTTGCATACAACCCTAACCCCATCATTGCAACCACCGAAAACACTTTTACAGAAGAGATCTTTTGATTTTTGTTAACAATTCAATCCATAAGAGATCTTTTGATTTCGTCAGCAATTCACATTTTTCTCGGAGCTGTTTCCACTGGTTTTTGCATATTCATATGTGTTGTTTGTGTGCCGTGCTTATGATCGTACTTTTGTATCATTAGCATTATAATTATAATTGTATCCTTATCGTAATCATCATCATCATCATTATTGTCGTAACCATCTTCATCATCGTTATTACCTTTTTCTACCTATTTCTCATACATTTTGTATTTTTGTAAGTTGTTGTGCTCGCATGTCTCATTTTTGAAGACTCCACAAGACCATTCCAGCAATGCAATTGTTATACCCTCCCTTCCAAGCCTCCGACCATTTTCTAGCATTTTTATTTCGCATTTGGACATTCCATGTATAAGACGCAGTGAATGTTAAAAGTAAAGTTAGAAAAAAAAAGTGCGTATTGTACACGGTGTCTTACGGTACATTGACTGTACAACAATGGAACAGAGTATCTACTGCACACCTACCGCACTACCACGGACCTTGTTTTCTAAACGGAGTTTTGTACCATAATATTATCTTAATCGATTCGTTTTTGATTGGCGTCGCTGCAAGGGGACGATTGAAATGTTTTCCAACGGTCCTGAAGCGACCTTCAGCGGATATGTGAGGCCTCATCTGGTACTCAAAGTCATTTTCATCGGCAATCAGAGCTCCTCAGCCTGCCATCAATGCTCACCATGTGTTACTTTGTAGGCAGCAAATGCTGCAGTCGTTTCGAATAGGAGCTCAAGAAACTTTATAAATGCTCGTGTAATAATTATATTTTATTGATTTCATATAAACTATATATAAGTAAATGTTAAAAATATTAGTAGATGTATCAACAAATTAAACGAATGAGCAGTAACACAACTAGTTGCATTCTACCACTACAAGAACGAATGAAGGCTCTGTATCTCACCATGACTTATCACATCATCGACATCATCACTAACATCATCATTGTCCTTATCATTATCACTCATCATTATCATCATCTTCAGTATCATTATTTTCATTATCGCCCTCATCATCATCACCTACTCATCATCGCTCTCATCGCCATCATCATCATCACCTACTCATCATCGCTCTCATCGCCATCATCATCATAATTATCATCGCCTACTAATTATTATTACCCTCTCATCATCATCATCATCACCCAATCATCATCATCATCATCACCCATTCATCATCATCATCTTCATCATCACACTAAGCCTCTTCACTTCTCGAAAGGGCGTACGTTGGGGAAGTAGATGTGCGCGTGCAGGGGGTTGTCCAGGGTGGCCTGCTTGTGCGCGTGAGTAGTGTACGTGGGCTGGAAGGTGGGCAGTTCTGAGAGGAGACTCTGGCAGGGGAGGGTTTGAGTGGGTTGGGTGGTGGGTAGATGGGATTTTGGGTTGGTTGATGGGTGTATAGATGGGTTGGTGGTTTGATAGACTGTAGGTGAAATGATGGGTTGGTAGTCATAAGAGGCACGGGTGAATGGAGGGACTTTCACAGAAATTGTATCATCATCAACATCAGCATGGAGACAACCCAACCTTCAGCTGCTTGAGGGAGCACCCAATACTGTCAACATCGCCTTGCAACTCCTTCACCTCCTTCAGTCCCTCTACCTGCACCACTCCATGGATCACTCCTGCCTCCTCGATGCCCCTGTCCCTCAAGGCCTCCTCCACGTACACGCCCTCTGCCACCGCTTCTCCGATCAGCTTCTTCATTCCACCGAAGTAGATAAGGTATTGTCCGCCTGATGCTGTTGTGGGGCTGATGAGAGATGTCACCGGGGCAGATGGAGCTTGGGCCGGTTGTTGGAGGGGAGTTTCTAGCGAAGGCATTGTGGCTTTGGTAGTTCTTGAATTTGAGAAAAAAGCGCTATAGAAATTGATTTGATTGATTTTTTCCGATTGATTTTGCTTTCTTACTTTTAAAACCTTTTTAAAAAAACTTGAAACTACTCCGAAAGTGTAAATGGAATTTGTATAATTCAAAACAGTTCTGATTCAGCAATGTTGCATCGTTGTAGTGATCTATCCTCACACTGCAAAGCCTCTTTTATCTGGTATGTTGTGTATGTCTATACAGACAACACCAGCCCATATATAATGCAAATAGTCGGTGTAACATAAATACACACATTCCAAGAAATGCTCTGCAGGAAACATTAATTCTTGTTTTAAAAAGCAGGAAATATTAAAAGATAAAACTGAGATTATGGCGCCAATAAAATACAGCTACAGACCTCCTTACAGTGACGTCATGATGATGTCATCTCCACCACTACCTTCATCCAGCCAAGTACTACACACATGCCTAACATATCAATCATCAACCAGTCCCATCCACGCAATCCAGAGCTGCCTCTTACCCATGGGAATTTCCAAAGAAAACATTCTGACGTCATCGGATCGTTATTATTGCTCCAAATAGAACCTTCCAGAAGCTTTTCCATTCATCTTGGTGCGTGAACGTTGCATTTTTGTTTTTAAATTGACCTCCTGCAACACACACAACCACTACGACTTTTATTTCCGAAATATACAAACAAGATTCATGACCTCATCATAGCAAAGTCAAGTCTTCTAGTTAGATGATGATGATGATGATGATGATGATGATGAATGGTGATGATGATGAATGTCTCTAAAAACACTGTAGCATCGATGGTATTCTAAGGAGAGACCACTTCAACGACGGCAACAGAGACAAGATATGCGAGACGAGAGGATCCATTGCAGCACACACACAAAACATTGCATTCATACACACAAACAAACAAACATTGCATTCATACACACAAACAAACAAACATTGCATTCATACACACAAACAAACATTGCATTCATACACACAAACAAACATTGCATTCATACACACAAACAAACAAACAAAGCATGCATACACAAAAAAAAACATTGCAGCATACACACACACAAACAAACATTGCATTCATACACACAAACAAACATTGCATTCCTACACACAAACAAACATTGCATTCATACACACAAACAAAAAAACATTGTATTCATACAAACAAACAAAAAACATTTAATTCATACACACAAACAAAAAAACATTGCATTCATACACACAAACAAACAAACAAACAAACAAACAAACAAAGCATGCATACACACAAAAAAAAACATTGCAGCATACACACACACAAACAAACATTGCATTCATACACACAAACAAACATTGCATTCATACACACAAACAAACATTGCATTCATACACACAAACAAAAAAACATTGTATTCATACACACAAACAAAAAACATTGTATTCATACACACAAACAAAAAAACATTGCATTCATACACACAAACAAACAAACAAAGCATGCATACACACAAACAAACAAACATTGCATTCATACATACAAACAAACAAAGCATGCACACACACAGTGGCACACGATAACACACAGAAGGATAAAGAATCTCAAGAAATTGCACAACAGTTTCAACAAAACTTAATAATGCATTACAATATAATCATAATAAATACTTCTTAATAAAACATTCAGATAAATAATATAATATAATCATGATAAATACTTCTAAATGAAACACTTGTTAAAATAAGTTAAATAATATAGCGTTTGATCGACCTAGCATGCGTGGATGGGTCAACTGCTTGTGTGGTGGCAGCAGCCCTCAAGAGGCATCATCATCATCATCACCACCACTCCATGGCACGTTTTCTTTGAAAGCTGCGGTGGTGGTGGTGGTAGTGAGGGTGGTTGTCGTGAGAAGAGTGGTGGTAGAAGCGGTGGTGGTGGTGGAGGTAGAAGAAGGGATGTTGAAGGTGGTATTGGTTGTTGAGAAAAAGTTGGTGGTGCTTGGGAAGATGTTGGTGGTGGTGGTGCTTGGGAAGATGTTGGTGGTGGTGATGCTTGGAAAGATGGTGGTGGTGGTGGTGCTGGGGAAGATGTTGGTGGTGGTGGTGCTGAGGAAGATGTTGGTGGTAGTGGTGCTTGGGAAGATGTTGGTGGTGGTGGTGCTTGGGAAGATGTTGGTGGTGGTGGTGCTTGGGAAGATGTTGGTGGTGGTGGTGTTTGAGAAGATGTTGGTGGTGGTGGTGCTTGGAAAGATGTTGTTGGTGGTGGTGTTTGGGAAGATGTTGGTGGTGGTGGTGCTTGGAAAGATGTTGGTGGTGGTGGTGCTTGGGAAGATGTTGGTGGTGGTGGTGCTTGAGAAGATGTTGGTGGTGGTGGTGCTTGGGAAGATGTTGGTGGTGGTGGTGTTTGAGAAGATGTTGGTGGTGGTGGTGTTTGAGAAGATGTTGGTCGTGGTGGTGCTTGAGAAGATGTTGGTGGTGGTGGTGCTTGGGAAGATGTTGGTGGTGGTGGTGCTTGGAAAGATGTTGGTGGTGGTGGTGCTTGAGAAGATGTTGGTGGTGGTGGTGCTTGGGAAGATGTTGGTGGTGGTGGTGCTTGGGAAGATGTTGGTGGTGGTGGTGCTGGGGAAGATGTTGGTGGTGGTGGTGCTTGGGAAGATGTTGGTGGTGGTGGTGCTTGGAAAGATGTTGGTGGTGGTGGTGCTTGGGAAGATGTTGGTGGTGGTGGTGCTTGAGAAGATGTTGGTGGTGGTGGTGCTTGGGAAGATGTTGGTGGTGGTGGTGCTTGAGAAGATGTTGGTGGTGGTGGTGCTTGGGAAGATGTTGGTGGTGGTGGTGCTTGGGAAGATGTTGGTGGTGGTGGTGCTTGGGAAGATGTTGGTGGTGGTGGTGCTTGGGAAGATGTTGGTGGTGGTGGTGCTTGAGAAGATGTTGGTGGTGGTGGTGCTTGGGAAGATGTTGGTGGTGGTGGTGCTTGGGAAGATGTTGGTGGTGGTGGTGGTGCTTGGGAAGATGTTGGTGGTGGTGGTGCTTGGGAAGATGTTGGTGGTGGTGGTGCTTGGAAAGATGTTGGTGGTGGTGGTGCTTGGGAAGATGTTGGTGGTGGTGGTGCTTGGGAAGTACGAACCTCGCATTAAGTAAGACTGAGTGCTTTGCAGATTGAAACTGCTTGCCTTCTTGCAGGCATCCCCCCATGAACTACTCACCCCTCCCCTCCTCGACCCCCACTCTCTCCCCTTCCTCTCCTTGCCTCCTATCCTTGTGGAAACATCTTATCATTTATAAAAATTAAATCATTAGCACTGGCACATCCCTAAGTGCGCATTCAAAATATAAGTTCATTTTTAAAATGGTTCTGACCAATGAAATGAGTCTAATTCTTTGCAACCTGGTCCGAATGTCACTGTTCCTCCCACCACTGCTCCCCCATCTTGTCCTGTCACGTGATATGTGTTTTTGTGTGTTAGTGTATGTGTGTGTTTTTGTGTGTGTGTGCTTGTGTGTGTGTGGTTTAGAGTTTAAATTAGAGATGTACAAACATTCAGTACCTGTACACTTTTGTATGCCTTCTGAGCATCTACTGATTGGTTTATTGAGAGTGCCATTGTGGCTGTGAGGTTGCTTGTGCTGGTGCAGAGAAGGAAGTGTGTTGTGTGGTGCCGAGTTGAAAATCCTCTTGTTTTGTTTTTGATTGTAGTTGTTTGACCTCCTAGCCCCTGTCTTTCCACCTTTCCCCACAACCCCCCTCACCCCACCTCCCCCAGCACTTTCTCCCCTCACACCACCATCACTAGAACCACTTTCTACATCTCTGTTTGGAGCCTTGCGCCAGTTGTGGCTTGTGTTGTGGTTATTGTGGTTGTTGTTGTTGTCGTTGTTGAGCGTGGTGATGATCCTGCTATATGAAATTGGTGGAGAAGTTGTGGTAGTTGTTATTGAAGTTGTAATTGATACGGGAGATGGAAGTGTTGTTGCAGTTGTTGTTGATGCAATTGTTGATGTTGATGCAGTTGCAGTTGTTGTTGATGCAGTTGCAGTTGCAGTTTTTGTTGCAGAAAGTGTGGTAGTTGCATCAAACGGTGTATCTGTTGTAGTTGTGATGAGTGAGTGTTGCGAAGACTTTGCAGCACCTTCAGTGACGTCACTGTCGTCAGAAGGGTCGCTGTGGTCGAGTGGAGAGGTGGAAGGGTTGGGTGAGAGTGGCTGTGGAGATGGTGAGGATGAGGAGAGAGTGGAAGAAGACAGTGATGACGAAGGAGAAAGGCTGGACAAAGAAGCAGGAGAAAGTGAGAGATCTTCCGAAGCAGCAGTACTACTATCAAGATCATCAGCGTCCAGTGTGGCGGTGGTGGCTGCATCACTCGGACAAGGCCCTTCAGCCACGTCTGCAGTCTGCTCGCGAGAACTAACAACAGACGAAGGCAAATTATTAACTCCCAACTTGGCATCATTATCACTACCACCTCTGACGTTCCTCCTACTCCTTTGAACCCTCCTCGACCCCCTCTGGACACTGTTCCTCTTCTGCAGCGCCTCAGCATCTCTGCAGGGACGCTGCTTCTTGCGGTAGTTGACCACCTGAAAGTCCTCCTCCTCCCTCACCACGTGACCGAGCTCGTCCAGCTGGAAGGAGGAGGGGGAAGGGGCGGGTTTCATGGTGGCCTCTGCCGATGAATCTTCTGCTGATTTTTGAACTTCATCTCTTTCATCATCTTTGTCTTTTGTGTCCGTCTTGACATCTTCTTCAATGTTTGCATCGACGGGTTCTTTAAAGCCCTTGTTGGCGGCCTCTTCTTGCGACTGAACCTCTACACGTGTGTCCCTTTCTGGATCTTTGTGCTCCCCGTTGACTTGCTTGTCATTATGGCGGGAATTTGTAGATGGTTGATGAGATGAATCCCCTACTTTTGATCCTTTTTTTCCTCCACCGTTCTGGTTCGTTGTATAAGCCGCATTGGTGGCAGATCGGACCCTTCCTAACTCACTACTCATCAGCCAATCCCTGAATTCTGAGTGGTCTATTGTGTTCTCCAGCTCATCCTCCTTTTCCGTCCTTCCATCCTCGTCCTCCTTTACCATCCCTCCATCCCCGTTCTCTTTTTCAATCCCTCCATCCTCATCCACGCATGCATGCACTTCCACCTCCTCTCTCTCCTTCACCACCTCATCCACCACCTTCTCTCCATCTTCTTCTTCTTCCTTCTTTATATCATTGTTCACATTGAGAGTTTTTATTTCGTCTGCGTTAATAAAAATGAAATTAACATTGAAATATTAATAACACTAATAATAAAATAATAATTATGATAATAACAATAAAAATATAAATAATATAAAATAAAAATAATTGAATCGAATAATAGTCAATGGACTATTATTCACATGAACTTGATTAAATACCTTCTCAAATGCCAAACAACGCTTATCGGATTAGCGCCAACTGAATCATTTGACTTAAAAAACACGTCCGGGTACGAGGGTCGTTAAGTTTAGAAAAGGAACAGTCTGCCTTCATTTCAAGAGACGCCAATGACCAATGAAGAAAAAGAAAGTTATGACGAACCTAAAAGAAGCCAGTTAAGCCAGAAGTATCCATCATTGCAACTATTTAAAAAAAATCGCATTATTGAAAACTGTTGAGAGCAAAAACACGAGACCAAAAGTGCGTCTTATACATGGTTTTTTTACGGTATTCGAATATTTTTTTAGAAATTTAAACAATAGAATGATCGCTTTGAATGACATTTATTTACTTTTTATGAGTTTTTTTTAAACTTTTTATTAATCTTAAATGTAAATGTATCTAGTTGGCCGATTTCGAAATGAAATACATAAATTTAAATAGTTTTCAATTGCCTATAATATTTCAATGTACTTGGGCTGTAATACTAATCTGAAAAGCAATAAAACGAACTAGAATCGTAAAACCACAGTTTTGAGTTGAATTTAGAAGTTAACAGATAACACTGACTGATTCTAGTGGAATACAGCTTGAAAGCCCGGTGACCTCGGTACTGCCTGGCACTCAGCAACATGGCATTCGCTAGATGTCGCCCTGTTCTTAGAGTGGTCGTTGTTAATCGATCATGTTAAACTTGTCACTATAAAATTGAAGTAAATATAGACTTGAATCCTTTTCGCACTTACAATCAACCAGTGACGGAATAATGGAAAGTTCGATTAAATAAGTTTCGTTTACTAAAAACAAATCAGTTAACCTAAATTTAGATCCTAAATTTATAATTTTTTTTCACGCATTTCTATTAAAAAATAATATTATCCTATGCGCACTTCATTATATAACCATCATCATCGCCAACATCATCATCATCAGCACCATCGTTACATAATTATTTCAAAGTGACCTTTCCAAGAATAAAATGTATAAATATTAAAAATCTTAAAATGAAAATTTAAAGTTTGAATGCTGAGGAAACGCTATTATCTGGAACGACGGTGAACTTTTGATGAAGTTGAACTAACCTTTAGAACTGTGGTGGAAGGTGAGTTCTGCGAGCACGAATCAGTTGAGGATAAAGTGCTGATGGAATGTGTCAGATGTGGAGTAGGAAAGTGTGTCAGTGTTGTGGATGGAAAAGAAGATTGGAGTGTGCTCTGCTAAACATGTGAATTGTCGGTCGCCCAAGGTGAATGTCATAGCTTCAAAATATAAACATAGGCCGGCTTTAAACCAAATAAATTACCGAGCGCTTCACTTTTTTTATTCTTTTTAAATCTGTTTTTAATGATTAGCTTCTAGTAATTAAAAATCTTTTTTAGTTCTGAAACTTTAAAATTCTTTTGCGAAAAACACTGACACAAATTTTTGGAAGTTATAAAAATTAACTGTGAAAAATAAAGATTTATTAATAGAATAAAGAATTCAAAAATATGTATAACCAAGTTCTTAAGGTATAATCGTGACGTTTATAATGGCATTATCAGTCAATGGGGTTTGTATAAATATCAAATTAGGTTGCAATGGGTGGTGATTATGTGTTGTTGTCATCGTTGCTTGAGGTTGCTATGGTTTCCAGTGTTGTTGTGGTGAGTGACGTTGTTGTTGTTGGCGATGTAATTTTTGAAGAAGTTGGAGTGAGTGTTGATGAAGGAGGTGTGGAGTTCGGAAGAGGTGGAGTGGGGTGATCAACGGTGGTGGTGGATGGATGATGGAGGGAGGGGAGTTGGTGGAGGTCATTTTGAATGGAGTGATCTTCAAGAGATGGAGATGGGAGGAGTGGTTGGGAGGGTGGGGAGACCGGATTGGTGGAAGGTACGATGAATGATGGTGTAACGGTTGAGTCAGCAGGTGGCTGTGGTGTGGAGTGAGTGAGGTGTGTGTGGGTGGATGAGATGGGTGGTGGTGGCTGGGCAGGTTGAATGACTGGTGAGTTGCTAGCCTGGATGACGGGTGTTTGGGTGCTTGATTGTGCTTGAGCGTTCAATATTGATTGTTGTTGTAGTTGTTGTTGGTGCTGTTGTAATTGTTGTTGGAGGTATTGTTGCTGTAGTTGTTGTTGGTGGAGGTGCTGTTGTTGTTGTTGCAATTGTAGTTGTTGTTGTTGGTATTGTTGTTGTGGGACGTATTGTTGTTGATGTTGTTGTTGTTGGGGGTAGTGCTGGTTGAGGGCCACTTGTTGGTAGGGGGTGGCATATGGGCAGGCAGGCAGCACCGACACTCCCCTCTCCACCTCGTAAAACTGCTGTCGTATCGAACTCACCCTGTGTGCAAGATTGACCTTCCTTCGTTCATCCTTCCTTCTCTCATTCATTCATTCATCCATTCATCACCACTTGAACGTTCATCCATTCATCACCACTTGAACGTTCATCCATTCATCCACCACTTGAACGTTCATCCATTCATCACCACTTGAACGTTCATCCATTCATCCACCACTTGAACGTTCATCCATTCATCCACTACTTGAACGTTCATTCATTCAAAACTTGAACAATATTCCTATAATTCTTCATTCATCACACACACACCTCACCCCTACTACTGACTACACAACCCCCAAACTTTAACCTCCTCCCGCCTCAAAAACCTTCAACCCCCTGCAACTTCGGGATACTTTGGAAATCGTACTCGGAAGCATAGACATAGCAATATAAAAACAGCTGATGGCAATGTTTATTTATTTCTTGAATCAGCTGATTGTTGGTTTCTAACAATAACAAGAAGCGGCCATATTAATTTAGATTTCGGCAAACTATCCGAGGCGAGATATATCGTAAAATGAACAATAACTGAGACTTCTTTTACTTCTTTTTTTACATATTTTTTAAAAAGTTATATGATAGTTCACGATATATATTTCGGCAAACTATCTGAAGCGAGATATATCGTAAAATAAACAATAAATGAGGCTTCTTTACTTCTTTTACGAATACTTTTTTGAGTAATTAATAATAATTTTACTCAGTAATGTCAAATCTGGTATATATTTCGGCAAACTATCTGAGGCGAGTAATATCGTTAAATGAACAATAAATAAGGCTTCTTTACTTCTTTTATGAATACTTTTTTGAGTAATTAATAATAATTTTACTCAGTAATGTCAAATCTGTTCACATTGAAATTAAAATTCACATAAAAATAAGTCAAAAGATCTGCGTGGTTTTTAACTCTCTAAACTAAACTAATAGGAGAAAAAATCTTATTAATTTAAAGTATTTTATTTTGCGTGTGAGCAATACCGTTTTATAACCATACAGCGATTTAAACATAGGAAATTTGTGTATGTCAATCGTTAATCTCATTTGCATAAATTATGAGTACGATTTCCAAAGTAAACCGCAACTTCCACCGCCATAAACGACCACACCCCACGGGACAGACCGTTGCTCATGGATGGTGGAGAGGATCTCGTGAGACCTGACCATAGAGCGCGCGTGCTTCAGTTCGGGACACACTTGCGAACACAACGAGTCGTACAGTATGTGCTTCTCCATGCCGTAACAACTCGCCTGTGTGTTTGTTTGATGGTTTGTGTTTGAATGTGTGTGCGTGTGTGTGTGTGTGTGTGTGTGTGTGTGTGTGTGTGTGTGTGTGTGTGTGTGTGTGTGTGTGTGGATGTAGAAGTGTGTGTGAGTGGGTATAAAAGTGTGTGTGTGTGTATGTGTTGTGCCTGAGATGCTGATCATAAAGTTGTACACAAACACAAACACACACACACACACACCTGCTTGTTTAATGACTCAGTGCTCCAACTGCTGACGTGTTCCGTTAGTTTATTATTGAAGAATGATGCCATAACAGCGATGACGTCATGATGACCCTCGGGTGGTCTTGATGACGATGACGAAGGAAGAGAAGATGAAGTGGGAAGAGATTGAGAAGAAGGAGGGGGAGGAGGCGGAGTTTGTCTGATTGCGGTCTGTTGTTGCTGGTTGCTGTGGTGGTTGGTATAATGAAACACTCTAACACATGCACAACACATTAAACTACAATACACCACACTAAACCACACAATACCACGCCACACTTAGTAGTCTACTCCACACCAAAGCACTCCAACACACCAAAGCACCCCACCACACACACCACACTAAACTCCACCACACACACCACACTAAACCCCACCACACACACCACACCAAAGCACTCAACACCACACTAAAGCACTCAACACCACACTAAAGCACTCAACACCACACTAAAGCACTCAACACCACACTAAAGCACTCAACACCACACTAAAGCACTCAACACCACACTAAAGCACTCAACACCACACCAAAGCACTCAACACCACACTAAAGCACTCAACACCACACCAAAGCACTCAACACCACACTAAAGCACTCAACACCACACTAAAGCACTCAACACCACACTAAAGCACTCAACACCACACCAAAGCACTCAACACCACACCAAAGCACTCAACACCACACCAAAGCACTCAACACCACACTAAAGCACTCAACACCACACCAAAGCACTCAACACCACACTAAAGCACTCAACACCACACCAAAGCACTCAACACCACACTAAAGCACTCAACACCACACTAAAGCACTCAACACCACACTAAAGCACTCAACACCACACTAAAGCACTCAACACCACACTAAAGCACTCAACACCACACCAAAGCACTCAACACCACACTAAAGCACTCAACACCACACTAAAGCACTCAACACCACACTAAAGCACTCAACACCACACTAAAGCACTCAACACCACACTAAAGCACTCAACACCACACTAAAGCACTCAACACCACACTAAAGCACTCAACACCACACCAAAGCACTCAACACCACACTAAAGCACTCAACACCACACTAAAGCACTCAACACCACACTAAAGCACTCAACACCACACCAAAGCACTCAACACCACGCTAAAGCACTCAACACCACACTAAAGCACTCAACACCACACTAAAGCACTCAACACCACACCAAAGCACTCAACACCACACCAAAGCACTCAACACCACACTAAAGCACTCAACACCACACTAAAGCACAACACCACACTAAAGCACTCAACACCACACTAAAGCACTCAACACCACACTAAAGCACTCAACACCACACTAAAGCACTCAACACCACACTAAAGCACTCAACACCACACTAAAGCACTCAACACCACACTAAAGCACTCAACACCACACTAAAGCACTCAACACCACACTAAAGCACTCAACACCACACTAAAGCACTCAACACCACACCAAAGCACTCAACACCACACTAAAGCACTCAACACCACACCAAAGCACTCAACACCACACTAAAGCACTCAACACCACACTAAAGCACTCAACACCACACTAAAGCACTCAACACCACACTAAAGCACTCAACACCACACTAAAGCACTCAACACCACACCAAAGCACTCAACACCACACCAAAGCACTCAACACCACACTAAAGCACTCAACACCACACTAAAGCACTCAACACCACACTAAAGCACTCAACACCACACTAAAGCACTCAACACCACACTAAAGCACTCAACACCACACTAAAGCACTCAACACCACACTAAAGCACTCAACACCACACTAAAGCACTCAACACCACACTAAAGCACTCAACACCACACCAAAGCACTCAACACCACACTAAAGCACTCAACACCACACCAAAGCACTCAACACCACACTAAAGCACTCAACACCTCACTAAAGCACTCAACACCACACTAAAGCACTCAACACCACACTAAAGCACTCAACACCACACTAAAGCACTCAACACCACACTAAAGCACTCAACACCACACTAAAGCACTCAACACCACACCAAAGCACTCAACACCACACTAAAGCACTCAACACCACACTAAAGCACTCAACACCACACTAAAGCACTCAACACCACACTAAAGCACTCAACACCACACTAAAGCACTCAACACCACACTAAAGCACTCAACACCACACTAAAGCACTCAACACCACACTAAAGCACTCAACACCACACTAAAGCACTCAACACCACACTAAAGCACTCAACACCACACTAAAGCACTCAACACCACACTAAAGCACTCAACACCACACTAAAGCACTCAACACCACACTAAAGCACTCAACACCACACTAAAGCACTCAACACCACACTAAAGCACTCAACACCACACTAAAGCACTCAACACCACACTAAAGCACTCAACACCACACTAAAGCACTCAACACCACACTAAAGCACTCAACACCACACTAAAGCACTCAACACCACACTAAAGCACTCAACACCACACTAAAGCACTCAACACCACACCAAAGCACTCAACACCACACTAAAGCACTCAACACCACACTAAAGCACTCAACACCACACTAAAGCACTCAACACCACACTAAAGCACTCAACACCACACCAAAGCACTCAACACCACACTAAAGCACTCAACACCACACTAAAGCACTCAACACCACACTAAAGCACTCAACACCACACTAAAGCACTCAACACCACACTAAAGCACTCAACACCACACTAAAGCACTCAACACCACACTAAAGCACTCAACACCACACTAACACATTCTTGAATGAGGCCTCAGTATTCTTGGCAGCGACGACACTCTCAACGCCTGGTGGGTCCTCCAGCAAGGGCTGCTTCATCTTGTGTGGGCGGGGCGAGAGGAGGAGGGGGGAGGAGGTGGTGATGGTGGTGGTGGCAGGGAGATGGGGTGTCTTGTTGGTGGTGATGTTGGTTGAGGTGGAGGGGAGGAGGGGGGGCAGCTTGGTGGGGGTGGGTCGGGAGGAGGAGGAGGAGGGCTTGTTGTTGCTGACTGGTGAGTCGACGAGACTGCCATCGGAGTCGGGTGGTGAGTAGGGGGACTCTGCCTTCTCTGCAGGGAGGGGAGGAAGTCGCAAGGTTGGCGGGATGGTTGAAGGAAGGGGGGGGGTAGTTTAGTAGTGGAAGGAATAATGATGATAATGATTATGGTGATGATAGTGATGATGATGATGATAATGACAATGATGATGATTATAATGATGATGATGATGATAATGATGATGATAATGATGATGATAATGATAATAATGATGATGATGATAATGATGATGATAATGATGATGATGATAATGATAATAATGATGATGATGATAAGGATGATAATGATGATGATGATAATGATAATAACGATGATGATGATGATGATGATGATGATGATAGACAGTTCTGCTTGCAAGGGCAATGAGAGAAAGGAAACAAACCCTTGACTGGCGTCTGCTCCAGGGGGACAGCATCGTTCTTCTGCATCTGCAACAACTGCAGCAACATCGTCTGCAACTTGCGTTGTTGCTGTTGTTGCTGCTGGTGCACCACCATCTCCTGTAGACGCTTCAGCAGTGGAATCGCTGTTGTGGTGGTTGCAGCAGTGGTTTGTGGTTGCCGTGGTGGCAGTGGAGATGGTGGTGGTGTGTTGAGATTGGAGAAGGAGATGTTGAGACGCTGTGGTTAGACTCAGTGGTGTGTTTGCTACAAGCTTTGAGGAAGAAACAAGTGAGAACAGCCAGCAACAACAACAGCAAAAAAGAAGACAAAAAATACATTAAAAAACAAACAGTAACAAAACAAACAAACAACAAACAACAACATCATGCAGCACCAAACAAGCACATCGACCACAAAAGGCCACCCTGTTGGATGATGAGCTGGTTCTCTTGCCTGGTCGAGTGCTTCGAGGGCTGCTGAGGCTTCGACAACTGCGTCAGTAGCACTGGCAGCAGCGCCACACAAGAAGCAAAGGAACTTTGTGAGCTGTGATGATGATGATGGTGGTGATGTTGGTGGTTGTGATGATGATGATGATGATGACGATAATGATGACGATAGAACTTCACTGAGCGACCTGTCACTGTTGTGTTGGGAAGGGGGGTTGAGTGTGGCGTCAGGGGTGAGTTGGAGGATGGCCCTCTGAAGACCTGCCAGTGTCGACTGCAGGCACTGCTGTGGAGCCTCCTTGCCTGTGTCTACGTCTGTGCGTGCGTGTGTGTGTGTGTGTGTGTGTGCCTGCACGTGTGAGTGTCATTTGGAAGCTAGTAATGATGATGATGATGATAAAAACTTTGATGATGATGAAGATGATGGCGATGGTAAGGAAGAAGTGGTTGCTTACTTGATGATGATGATGATGTTCCTTTGTGAGATGGTGTGGTGCAGGAAGTGAGAGGTGGAGTGGTGGAAGGGTGTGTGGTGTCGTCATTGTGCTTGTTGTTGTTGCTGTCAACAGTGTTGTTGTTGTCATCGTAGTTGTTGTTGTTGTTGTGCATGTCAGTTGCAGAGAAGTTGTCATTGACAGAGTTAGATGTGACGTCTTGAATGTTGTTGTTGTTGCAGGTTGTAATCGACGCAGCAGCGACATCATCAAGATCATTACTATGAGCAGCAGCAACATCATTCGATGAAGCTTTCACACTGTTTTTATGTACAACAAGGGCATGGTGTTTGGTGGTGGAGGTGGATGAAGAAGGAGGTTGGAGGGAGTGGGAGGAGCCATGGAGGATGGCACTCCGAGGGGAGTTGTTCGGGGAAATGTCCATGTCTTCGTGCATGCAGGCTATGGTGGTGTTGAAGTCAGTCTATCTATCTATCTATCTATCTATCTATCTATCTATCTATCTATCTATCTATCTATCTATCTATCTATCTATCTTAACTATTAAAAAGTTAAACTAGCAACTGACAAACCTCTGAAGTCAGATGATTGCTTGTGGTTTGACTCTCTGAATCCGCCCACATCATCCATCCGCTTTTCCTCCTTCCTTCTACCACCACCACCACCACCTCCTCCTCCACCACCACTGCCCCTGTCATCTTCACTGCCACTCCGACGTGGATGACCTCTTTTATTTGGTGACCTAGATGCGGATAGTCGTCCATCCCTTGACCTCCTTTCAGCGCTGCCCTTGTGGTTCTGCTCGTGCTTGTGGTGCTGCTGCTGCTGCTGCTGGTGGTGGTCGGAGCGTGGTGGTCGACTGTTGCTGTTGTAATTGTTGCTGTCATGTCCGCGCGAGTGGTAAGATCCTTTAGTGAAGTTTGTATAATTATTATTATTAGTAGTATTAATAGTAGAATTATTAGTAGTAGTATTAGTAGTAGTAGTAGTAGTAGTTGTAGTAGTAGTAGTAGTAGTAGTAGTAGTAGTAGTAGTAGTATTAATAGTAGAAGTATTAGTAGTAGTAGTAGTAGTAGTAGTAGTAGTAGTAGTAGTAGTAGTAGTAGTAGTAGTGTAGTATCATCATCATCATCATTACACATGAACTCACCATCATTGGACACCTTGTCGTCACTGCGGCTTGAAGTGCAAGTGGCAGCTGTGGTGTCCCTGGTTGAGATGAGGTTGTACACTTTACAAATTAATTGTATTTTAAACTTTACAAAAGTATTGTACACTAAATGAATGTATTGTGAAGGCATGAAAGACCCCATGTTAACATCACTTTGCATTGTATCATATTAACGAGTGGTGATGCATTGTAATTTAAGGAGGGAAGATCTGCAGAGACTGACTGCAAAGCGACAGAAGCCTTCAAAGCTGGCATGGCAATCAGTGAGGAGCTAATCTTCCCACTTTTCAGCAAAATATGGGAAACAAAGAAGCGCCAAAAGAGTGGGAACAGGGTTAACTCGTTGGTCGTCCAGCAAAGACACCTCGGTTTCTGCTCCAGCTACCCAGGAAGCATGCTGTTGGCGGCGTAGACTGGCAGGAGATCCACTGGAAACTGCTGAGACACTGTGGAGTGGCAAGAAGGACTGTCGACATCATCATCAGGAAGTCCTATGAGGATTGACTTGCAGAATCGTGCATGGCAGACACCTCACGGATGCCTTCGGAGTGAGACAAGGCTGTTTAACATGGTCTTTCCTGTTTCTGCTGACCATGGACTGCATCATGAAGACTTCTAGAGACCAGAGGCAGATCGGAATCCAGTGGACCGGGTTGGACGACCTTGACATTGCTGACGATCTGGTTCTCCTTTCCCACACCCAACAACAGATGCAGGAAATGACCGAGACAATATGAGATGGACAGAACATACCCTCGCAAGTCAGCATCCGTGCAGGCAAGCAGGTGCTCAACTGGAACTGTCAAAGGAAAGGAAGAGAAGACGTCCTGAAAAGACTTGGCGCAGGCATTTGGAGGCTGATACAAGACAGATGGAAAGAAGGTGGAGCAGCTGGAAAGACTCCTGCAGAAGCGACATGCCTGCTGGAAGCTGGTTGGTGCCTTGTGTTCCAGATGGATGACAGGCAGGAATAGGTGAATCGTCTTCTTCTTTTCCAAATCTTTGGTGTGTTGACGTAAGCTCTCACATCATAAGACAACAAACGCCATCGGACTCTGTTTTGGACCACCCATCTTGTCATTTGTGGTCTCTCATCGCATCTTGAGAATGCTGCCAATGACCATCTTCTTCTTGCATGCACTCTCCTAGACGTCTCCTCCACTCTTCCATGCAGTGTTGAGTTTGCAATTCTTTTTCATCCATTCGAATACATGCCCAAGCCACTTTGGACTGTCGTTACTGCTTCTTTGAGCTCCTTCCTGGCGTCTTCATTTATCATCTTGTCCATCATATATCCAAGTAAGTGAGTATTTTATTTCATTGTATTTTATCGATGAGTGGTAATGTATTGCATTGTATTGCATTATATCACTTTGTATTGTATCATACTGCATTATATCATATTAGATTGTACCATATTATATCATATAGTATCGTATCAAGTTGAAGCACAAAGACAGCAACGAACTCTTGCAGCCACGACTCGGGCTTGTGCCACTGCGAGACCTCGGTGCTGCAGTTGTAGAAGTAGCGCTTGCCCGACTTTGAGATGTGCTCCGACCAGTCACCACACACTCGCTCTGCCAGTCTGTGCACCTGGGTGGGTGAGTGGTTGGAAGAGGTGGAATGGTTGAAGAGGGAGAGGATTGGAGGAGGTGGAGTGGTGGAGAAGGGAGAAGACTGGAGGAGGTGGAGTGGTGGAAATAGATTGACTGGTGGAAGAGAGAAACAAAATAAAAGAAAAAATAAAGCTGAAATTATGACAAATGAGAGGGTATAGGAGGGAGTTGATGGCTCACATCAGACTTGTGGTCGCGATGCTTGCTCACTTTCGCCTTGGAGTTCTTTCCACTTTCGTAATGGTGGCGATCTGAAAACAATAGTGTTTGAGGCTTTATTAAAAAGAATCAACAATAACACACTAATAGACCATTATTTTATTTTATTCAATTATCAACCTTTCGTCTTATCTGTATCTTCCCCCCTCCCGGTCCTGGGACTGTCCTTCTTCTTGCCATCCTCCAGACGCCTCTTTCTGTCTGTGTACTTGGGTGCAGATCGCGAGAGTAGTGCCTTTTCCTTTGCCATCAACTGTTTGGTGATGCAATTCATTAAAGATGATTATTTTGGAAGTTAAAATAGGAGCAAAAATAGAAAATGATTCATAAATTCTTTTAGGTAAATGAGGAAGTCAAGCTTAAGAGTTGGAAATTTCTTTAACTTTTTTTATTGTCTGAAATGCTTAAATAGCGTATTCTATTTTAAAATTTACCTCAGCATGGCCGACATCACGATAACTGTTGATGGATGATGTTAATTTAGTTATTTTCAATGAAAAAGCTGCATAAAAAGAAAAATCTTACTTTTCGTCTAACCGAGGAATTTTTCTAGCATGCATTACCATCAGGGGAGGATGTGAATTAATTGAAGGCTTGAGAGGCTGATCAGAGCAGTTCAAAGCACGCATGAAAGTTCGACCAAATGAAGAGGCTGAGCAGCTAGGGAAACTTCAAAACGACATGATTATCGCCATATTTTGTAAGCTAGAAAAGATTGTCAATGCTTTCAAATTTTAACGATTTTTATATTATTAAATTAAATTTTTTTCTTATAATTATTTTTGCTAAATTATCATAGTTTTATCAAATTAAATTTTTAAAGTATTACTTGAATGAATCGGGAAACATTTTTTTTGGTGTATTCAATTTAATTTAATTTTAAATTATTAAATTTGTATTTTAAATATTAAGAGCGTCATTGAATTAAAAATCTGAAAATTAATATTCCCATTTATGATAAAATTTTATAAGTAGTTTGAAGATATTTTTCAATATATAAATTTAATGAATAAATTATATATTTTTACTATATTTAATTTAATTATTCAACATTCGTGTCACAAGATCCTATCCTCTATGAAGTCTTTTTGGCTTACATATCATCGGTTCTACATTTATAAGTAACGCCTCAGTTCGCCATTAAATAAGCTTATTTATCATTTCGAAACACTCTTTGAAAAGGCTCTGCTTGTTTAACTGAAATAGTTGCTATTTTAAATCGTTAGAAGTTGGCGAAAGCTTTCAAAATGACTCAGATTTTGCCGATAAAGTTTCAGGAACATATCCAGGTAGATTGAGTTAAATGCCATTTAAACTTTCACTTCCTACTCAAAATAATTTTAATAAAATAATAAAATACTTCGAATACATTCCACACTATTTAACTTAGGTTTTCGAGTAAATATTATTTTTAAAACCCCAAAAATTCAGCTGCAGTCGATCGGCATAAATGCCACGAACATCGGCTTCAGCACGCTGACGATGGAGTCGGACAAGTTCATCTGCGTGCGCGAGAAGGTGGGCGACACTGCGCAGGTGGTGATCATCGACATGGCCGACATGCAGAACCCAATCAGACGCCCCATCTCCGCCGACTCTGCCATCATGAACCCTGCCAGCAAGGTCATCGCCCTCAAAGGTCACTCTTTCTTGCTATTCATCCATTTTCACTGGTAGACTTTTAGTTTTGGAAAAATGTTTGAGATTGTTTTGAAATCATTGAGTTCATGGAGTTGGTGGATTACCGTTTTGAGAGACTCATCTAAAATTTAGATTCTAAATGGTTAATTAGTAATCAAATAAAAGCAAATCTTCAAAAGCTAGTTTTCAAGGTTCCATAAGGCAAAACCTTGAGTCTCCTAAGGTGATGCAAAATGTTCATATGAGTTGTCATGTGCTCCTATGGAGACTGTAAGAAGACATCTCCCATGACAATTAAAAAGGATGATGGTGCTGATGATGATTATGATTATGGTACTGATGATGATGGAAGTGGAATAGTTATATTGAGTGAAGAATAGTTCATCATTCACTACAACTATCATCATCACCTCCACAGCTGGAAAGACCTTGCAGATCTTTAACATTGAGATGAAGAGCAAGGTTGGAATGGTCTTCTACTTAAGGACATCCCATCCCACACTCTTCTCCCACTACAACACCCACTCCACCCACCATCCTTCACTTCACCCACTCCTCCATCACCTACCACAACCACTCCTCCATCACCTACCACACTATTCCTCCATCACCTATCACCCCTTCACACCACAATCATTTTTTCTCCACTCCACAACCACTCTTCCACAACCAAACCACTTCTCTACTCCACTTCACACCACAAGCATACCCATCCCTCTACACCACAAACACCCCCCTCCACACCACAACCTAAACCACCTCTCCACACCACAACCACTTTTCCACCCCTACACTCTACCTCTATAATCTCTCCCCCACCTATCATCCCTCCACCTCCACCACCTCCACTACTTCCACCACCACCTCCACCGCCTCCACCACCTCCACCACCTTCACCTCCACCACCTTACATCCCTTTACCTCCACCCCCTCCACCTCCACCACCTCCACAGGTGAAGGCACACAGCATGACGGAGGAGGTGACTTTCTGGAAGTGGATCAGCGTCAACACGGTCGCCCTGGTTACCGACCTGTCCGTCTATCACTGGAGCATGGAGGGTGCCTCATGATGATGATGATGATGATGATGATGTTGATGATTATGATGATGTTGGCAATAGTAATGATAATGATTATGATGATACCTATTGGCATTATGAGCAACATGGTAATAGCTGTGTTAGGTATCTAACGAAGGCTTCTAATAGACACTTGCCTTAACTCCACTACTAAATCTTTCACTTCTGTGACCTCATTCGGCCATTCACCCTTGTGACCTCATTTGGCCATTCACTCTTGTGACCTCATTTGACCATTCACCCTTGTGACCTCATTTGGCCATTCACTCTTGTGACCCCCTTAAACTGTTTACCCCTGCAACATACATACACCCACCACCATCACCACCACCGTCACCACTATGACCACCACCACCACCACTATGACCACCACCACCACTATGACCACCACCACCACCACTATGACCACCACCACCACCGCTATGACCACCACCACCACTATGACCATCACCACCACCACTATGACCACCACCACCACCACCACCACCACTATGACCACCACCACTATGACCACCACCACCACCACCACTATGACCACCACCACCACTATGACCACTACCACCACCACCACCACCACTATGACCACTACCACCACCACCACCACCACTATAACCACCACCACTATGACCACCACCACTATGACCACCACCACCACCACCACCACCACTATGACCACTACCACCACCACCACCACCACTATGACCACCACCACCACTATGACCACTACCACCACCACCACCACCACTATGACCACCACCACTACCACTATGACCACTACCACCACCACCACCACCACTATAACCACCACCACCACCACTATGACCACCACCACCACCACTATGACCACTACCACCACCACCACCACCACCACTATAACCACCACCACCACCACTATGACCACCACCACCACCACTATGACCACTACCACCACCACCACTATAACCACCACCACTATAACCACCACCACTATGACCACCACCACCACTATGACCACTACCACCACCACCACCACCACTATGACCACCACCACCACCACTATGACCACTACCACCACCACCACCACCACTATAACCACCACCACTATAACCACCACCACCACCACTATGACCACTACCACCACCACCACCACCACTATGACCACCACCACCATCACCACTATGACCACCACCACCACCACCACCACTATGACCACCACCACCACCACCACTATGACCACCACCACCACCACCACCACTATGACCACCACCACCACCACCACTATGACCACCACCACCACCACCACTATGACCACCACCACCACCACCACCACTACCACTATGACCACCACCACCATCAGGCGACTCTCAGCCGCAAAAGATTTTCGACCGACACTCGAAGTTGGCAGGCTGCCAGGTGATCAACTACCGCACCGACCACAAGCAGCAGTGGTTGCTGCTGACGGGCATCTCAGCTCAAGTGGGTGATCAGCAGCAGGTCCTCCTTCCTCACTCCTTCCCGCTTCGCATCTTACTAACCAATTACTTAATTAACAAATTGGCTAACCAATTAAGAAGCCATACATTTAGTTAACCAATTAACTAACTGATTAATTAACTAAGCGACTAACTAACTAACTAATTAACTAACCAAGTAACTATTTAACTAACCAATTAACTAACTAAAATAAGTATTAGCATTTGAAAGTTATTGGTTTAATGTTGATTAATAATTGTTTAAGGTTATAAAATCGTTCTAATTTGAATTTTAATTTTCTAGTATTTTAGTGTTTATTCTTTGGTAATTTAGTGTTAATTCTTTGGTAATTTACTGTTAATTCTTTGGTAATTTAGTGTTAATTCTTTGGTAATTTAGTGTTAATTATTCAGTATTTTACTGTTAACTAGTTATTACCTTAAGGCTACTTATTTAATATAGTTGACTAACCATACTTACCTATTTCTTCAGTTTTATTAAACCATTGTTTTACCACCATACAAACTTACCCACCTAATACCTCCAATTCACCATTGACCTCATCATAACCATCATCATCATCATCACTATTATCATCATCATCACCATTGACCTCATCATCACTACCACCATCATCGTCAAAATCATTATCATCATCGTCATCATCATCATCACCATTGACCTCATCATCATCACCGTCATAGCATAAACACTGCCAGCACTTTGAGCTATATTATCGCCTCCTCTAAACAAGCAGCACCCTCCCCCTCAAATCAAATCAATGCATTCTTCTCTCTTGATAATGATGTTTGAATCCTAATGGAGTGGCGCAGGTGCACGAGGGTCTTGAAGCCTTTTCGCTGTGTTTTCTTCTTTTCTGGTTGATAATGGCTTGAGTGCCTCGTTTAGGTCCTGCTTGAGGTTGCAGTTGCTGGTTGCTTCTAACACGTTGACTTTGACTGCATCACGCCATGGCGCCATCACACCCTGAACAGCCATCGATACCACTGTGAACACCGTCACCGCACACCGCTTCATCACCATCAACCAGCCACATCAAACCAAATGCCACCGTATCACTTCATCACCAGCAAGCCAGCCACCACCAAACCACCAACTACACCACCTTCAAACCACCAACTATACCACCTCCAAACCACCAACTACACCGCAACCAAACCACCAACTACACCGCAACCAAACCACCAACTACACCACCTCCAAACCACCAACTACACCGCAACCAAACCACCACAACTAACAACAATAAACCCCAACCACCACCGCTACCACGACAGGCGAACAGGGTGGTGGGCGCGATGCAGTTGTACAGCGTCGAGAGGAAGGTCTCGCAACCCATCGAGGGTCATGCGGCCGCCTTCGGTCAGTTCCTGGTGCCAGGAAACCAGACGCCCTCCACGCTCTTCTGCTTCGCCGTCAGGGGTGCTACCAACTCCAAGGTGCTGATGATGGTGGTGGTGATGGTGATGATGATGATTATGGTGGGGGTGGTGATGGTGATGATGATTATGGTGGGGTGGGGTGGTGGTGATGATTATGGTAGGGGTGGTGGTGATGATGATTATGGTGGGGGTGGTGGTGATAGTGATTATGGTGGTGGTGGTGGTGATGATGATTATGGTGGGGGTGGTGGTGATGGTAATTATGGTGGTGGTGATGGTAATTATGGTGGTGGTGATGGTGATGATGATTATTGTGGGGGTGATGGTGATGATGATTATGGTGGGGGTGGTGGTGATGTTGATGATGATTATGGTGGGGGTGGTGGTGATGATGATTATGGTGGGGGTGGTGGTGATAGTGATTATGGTGGTGGTGGTGGTGATGATGATTATGGTGGGGGTGGTGGTGATGGTAATTATGGTGGTGGTGATGGTGATGATGATTATTGTGGGGGTGATGGTGATGATGATTATGGTGGGGGTGGTGGTGATGGTGATGATGATTATGGTGGGGGTGGTGGTGATGGTGATGGTGGTGGTGGTGATGGTGATGATGATTATTGTGGGAGTGGGAGTGACGACTGAGGATTGTGAGGATAGGGATGGTGATGACGACATGATGATGTTAGCAGTCATGACATCGTGATGATGATGATGAGGAAGAGGATTACATGGTGATAGTATTGAATGGGAATATTGAAGTGGCCTAATCGAAGAGTGTGCTTCTAGGACACTGCTGATTTGAAGGCTGGCGATTTGAATCTGGAAAGTTGTGCATGGTCGTGCTAAATGCCTTCCATCTTCATCGTCTCCTTGTATCATCACAACCACCATTACCACCGCCTTCACTACTATTCGCACAAAAACTACTACTATCATCACAACCCCACTACCACCTCCACCCCTACTACTATCACTACCACACTAACTACCATCACCATCACAACCCATCCACAACCACCACCAGCACTACTATCATCATCACCACCACCACCACCACCACTACTACCATCACCACCACGTCAGCTGCACGTGATCGAGGTGAGCACACCGCCATCGGGTGACCAGGCCTTCAGCAAGAAGGCAGTCGACATCTTCTTCCCGCCAGACGCGCAAAACGACTTCCCCGTCGCCATGCAGGTCCCTATGGGGTGATCATCATCATCGCCATCATTACTATCATCAGCAGCATCATCATCATCGCCATCATCAGTATCTTCGTCATCATCGTCATCGCCATTAGCTATTTTTTCTTTTCACCCTCCAACTGCCCCTTCCCATCATCACCCACCATCTTTTTCACTCACCAGCCATCCTTTCTACTCACCCACCAACAATCTTTCCTCCTCTCACCACCCACCATTCCTTCTCCTCTTTTCCAACCATCCACTATCTCAACAGCCACCCACCCACCATCTCACCAACCTTTCTTCCATCACCCATCAACCCTCCCATCACCCATCAACCCTCCCATCAACCACCAACCAACCAACCCACCAACCAACCAACCAACCAATCGAACGACGGACAGATCGGCCAGAAGTACGACATCATCTACCTGGTCACCAAGTACGGCTACATCCACCTCTACGACATGGAGAGCGCCACTTGCATCTACATGAACCGCATCAGCGGCGACACCATCTTCGTCACCGCACCGCACGAGAACGCCTCTGGCATCATCGGCGTCAACCGAAAGGGACAGGTTGGTTGCCTGCCTGGATGGCTGGATGGCTGGATGGCTGGATGGCTGGTTGCGTATTTGTTTATGTGTTTTAGTTTGTTTGGTTGTTTAGCTGTTTTTTTGTTTGTTTGTCTGTTTGTATGTCTGTCTATCTGTTTAACTACACCACAACAACTACCCCCTTGACCTCTACTTCTTCGCACACACACATATACACCCTCTTTCCCCCACACACCCCCACCCTCCTCCACATAAAACCCCCCCACTCACACACCATCCACCCCCACCCTCTCGCAAAAGGTCTTATCGGTGAGCGTGGACGAGGACAACATCATCCCGTACATCACGACCACCGTCCAGAACCCCGACCTCGCCCTCCGCATCGCTTCGCGCAACAACCTGCCAGGCGCCGAGGACCTCTTCGTGCGCAAGTTCAACAACCTCTTCCAGGCAGGCCAGTACGACGAGGCCGCCAAGGTCGCCGCTGGAGCCCCTAAGGTTTGGGAGGGGGGAGGGGAGGGGGAGGAGAGGTTGAGAGGGGGTTGGGGTTGTTTTGGTCGGGGGTGGGTGGTTTGGTTGTGGGGAGAAGGTGTTTGTTGGGGGGGAGGGGGGGGGTGTGGAGCTGGTAATGGTGATGGTGGTGAGGATGATGAAGGACGATAATGATAGAGAAGAAGAATGATAACTATGACGATGATGATGATGAAGAAGAAAAAGAAGCTATTCATGA
Organism: Piscicola geometra; assembly: GCA_943735955.1. NCBI lineage: Eukaryota > Metazoa > Annelida > Clitellata > Hirudinida > Piscicolidae > Piscicola > Piscicola geometra. Next base: position 2,640,651 of record OX030965.1, on the reverse strand, counting down.
TGATGATTGTGATTATGAGTCACCTGGCTACACCACACCACCGACCACAGGGCATCTTGCGGACGCCGCAGACGATCCAGCGTTTCCAGCAGGTGACCACGCAGTCGGGCGGTACGTCGCCAATGCTGCAGTACTTCGGCATCCTGCTGGACCAGAGCCAGTTGAACAAGTACGAGTCGCTCGAGTTGTGCAGGCCGGTGTTGCAGCAGGGCAGGAAGGAGCTGCTCGAGAAGTGGCTCAAGGAGGATAAGGTGGTGCCTTGTGCTGGATGTGTTGTTGGTGGCGTTGTGGTGTGGTGTGGTGTGCTTGTGTTATTGTGTTGTAGTTGTGGAGGGGTTGTTGTGTGGTTGTGGAGGGGTTGTTGTGTAGTTGTGGAGGGGTTGTTGTGTAGTTGTGGAGGGGCTGTGTTGTTTTTGTGGAGGCGTTGTTGTGTAGTTGTGTAGTGGTTGTGTCTTAAGATTATTCTCTTTGTACGCCACTCATTTTTTAATGTGTTGTATCTTATTGTATTGCAATGATTTCGTTGTATATGATTTCTTTGTATTGTATTTCGTTGTGTTCTATTGTATTTGATTAAGATGCATCACTACCTCAACCACCACAACGACAACCACAACGACAACCACAACGACAACCACAACGGCAACCACCACGACAACCACCACGACAACCACCACGACAACCACCACAACGACAACCACCACGACAATCACCACGACAACCACCGCGACAATCACCACGACAACCACCACGACAACCACCACAACGACAACCACCACGACAATCACCACGACAACCACCGCGACAATCACCACGACAACCACAACGACAACCACCACGATAACGACAACCACAACCACCACGACAACCACCACGACAACCACAACCACCAACAGCTGGAGTGCAGTGAGGAGCTGGGAGACCTGGTGAAGGTAGCCAATCCAACGCTGGCATTGTCTGTCTTCCTGCGCGCCAATGTGCCCAACAAGGTGCGTGGTGGTGCTTGGTGCGAGATGGAGGGTGGTGGTGGGTGGTGGTGGGTTGTGGCGGTGCATGTAAGGGAGGATGGTGGAAGAAAGGGTGGTGGTGTTTGGGAGGGGTGGGTGGTGGAAGATGGTTGTTTAGAAGGGGGTGGGGAGATAGTGGTGTTTGGGAGGGGTGGGTGGTAGAAGGTGGGTGTTTAGAAGGGGGTGGGGAGATAGTGGTGTTTGGGAGGGGTGGGTGGTGGAAGATGGGTGTTTAGAAGGGGGTGGGGAGATAGTGGTGTTTGGGAGGGGTGGGTGGTGGAAGATGGGTGTTTAGAAGGGGGTGGGAAGATAGTGGTGTTTGGGAGAGAGGCTGGTGGAAGGTGGTGTTGGAAGGGAGAGTGGATGATATGACGGTGAAAGAAGGTGGACGCTTAGGGAAAATAACGGATTCTAAAAGCCCTTTTGGGTCTGCGCCATGTTAAAAAGACTCATTTTTGCATTGTTTAGTCCTTTATGCTTTTTATTGTATTTTCTTGTCCTATATGTTATTGTATGTGATTGTACACCACATTGTACACCACAGGTGATCCAGTGTTTCGCGGAGACTGGTCAGTACCAGAAGATCGTTCTGTACGCCAAGAAGGTGCCCTGTTATCATCATCATCACCATAATTATCGCTAACATTATCATCATCGCAACCACCACAATCTCCACCATCGCCCCCATCATCGCCATCAACACCAACCACCAACCCCACCACCACTACCATAATCACCAACCACCATCATCACCCCCACCACCACTACCATCATCACCAACCCCACCACCACTACCATAATCACCAACCACCATCATCACCCCCACCACCACTACCATCATCACCCCCACCATCATCACTACTATCACCAACCACCATCATCACCACCACCATCATCACCAACCACCATCACCACCCCACCCCCACCACCACTAATACAGGTGGGCTTCACGCCTGACTACGTCTTCCTGTTGCGTTCGATCATGCGAATCTCACCGGAGCAGGGAGTCCAGTTCGCGCAGATGTTGGTGCAAGACGATGAGCCCCTTGCCGACATCAACCAGGTGGGGGGGTGGTGGTGGTGGGGGATGGTGGTGTTGGTGGGGTGGTTGTGGTGGTGGGGTGGTTGTGATTGCGGTCGTGATGATGATGATGATAATGAGAATTTTTTTTAAATATTCCTTGTTTTTATTATCATCTGTGCATCCCTCACCTCGCCATCAACCCCACCACCAAAGCCCTCTTCACCATGACAACTACCCCTCCAACAATCTATACCACCTGCACCATCAAACCCACATAGCCATTGAACAATGTACCCCCTCTTCTCCCTCCCCTCCCTCCCTTCCCCCCTCCCTCCCCCCCACGAGCAGATAGTGGACGTCTTCATGGAGACGAACATGATCCAGCAGTGCACGGCATTCCTTCTCGACGCCCTGAAGGCGAACCGACCGGCGGAGGGCCCGTTGCAGACGCGTCTGCTCGAGATGAACCTCATGTACGCGCCGCAGGTGGCCGACGCCATCTTGGGCAACCAACTCTTCACCAACTACGACCGAGCGCACATCGCGCAGTTGTGCGAGAAGGCGGGTCTCTTGCAGAGGGTGAGGGGGGGGGGCGGTGATCTTTTGGTGGTTGGTTGGTGCAGGAGGGGTGAGTGCACACGCGTTTGCACTTGTGTGTGCACAAAACATAAACACACAAACAACACATATATAGACACAAACACACACACATATATATCTAAACACAAACAACACATATATAGACACACACACACACATATAAACACACAAACACCACATATATAGACACAAACACACACACATATATATCTAAACACAAACAACACATATATAGACACACACGTACACACACACATGTACACACACGTACACACACACACATGTACACACACGTACACACACGTACAGGCGCTGGAGCACTACACGGACTTGTACGACATCAAGAGGGCTGTGGTGCACACACACCTCTTGAACCCGGAGTGGCTGGTCAACTACTTCGGTTCGCTCTCTGTTGACGACTCCCTCGAGTGCATCAAGGCCATGCTGCAGGCCAACATCAGGTAAGCGCCACTTGGTCTTTTGTCATCATCATCATTTCTGTCACCATCATCATCATCATTGCTGTCATCATCATCATCGTCATCATCATCATTTCTGTCATCATCACCATCATCATCGTCATCATCATCATTGCTGTCATCATCATAATGATGAATCTAGTTAATAATACTCGAACATCATCATCATCACCATGACGACGACCAAAACCACAACGACTGCAGACAGAACCTGCAGATATGCGTGCAGATCGCCTCGAAGTACTACGAGCAGCTGACGACGCAGGCGCTCATCGAGATCTTTGAGTCCTTCAAGAGCTTCGAAGGTGCCTGTGTGTTGTTGTTGTTGCTGTTGCTGTATGTTTGTTGTTGTTGCTGTTGCTGTATGTTTGTTGTTGTTGTTGCTGTATGTGTGTTGTTGCTCTTGCTTTTGTATGTGTGTTGTTGTTGCTGTTGCTGTATGTTTGTTGTTGTTGGTTTTGTATGTTTGTTGTTGTTGTTGGTGGATGTTGATGTTGTATGTATTTTATATTGTACTTTTCGTTTTTGTAGGTTGATATATATATTTTTAAGTTGTGTGCTGTTGTATGTTGTTGCATGGTATTGTATAATATTGTATTCGGGTGTTTTATACTTATATACAACGAACTCAAACACACACACACACACACACCCAAACCTCTTCCCCACCCAAACAAACCCTCTTCACACACAAACACCCTCCACACACCCACAAACACCCTTCCCACCTCCACACGCCCACAAACACCCTTGACACACCTCCACACACCCACAAACACCCTCCACACACCCACAAACACCCACCACCCTCCACACACCCTCTACACACCCACAAACACCC
>OX030965.1:2574200-2634200 GCA_943735955.1 Piscicola geometra | reverse complement strand
ATACAAACATTCAAAAACACAAATATGTACATAAATACACATAAACATGCACGTTAACAAAATACACACACACATACACACACACACACACATACACACACACACACATTAACACACACACACACACACACGCACACACAGGTGTGCAACGAGAACTCCCTCTTCAAGAGTGAGGCGAGGTACCTGGTGAGGCGTAGGGAGCCTGAACTCTGGGCCTCTGTCCTCGCCGAAGATAACGAGTACCGCAGTCAGCTGATCGACCAGGTGCTCATGATGATGATTGTGGTCGTGGGGGTCGTCGTCGGGGTGGTCGTGGTGGTGGTGATGATGATCGCGGTGGTGATTATGAGGATAGTGATAATTATTATAATAATAATAATTAATGATAATAATAGTTATAAATATAATAAGAATAATATTATTAATAATAGTAGCAATAATAATAATAATAATAATGATGATGGCAATAATAACAATACAAACACAAAATGGTTGCAGGTGGTGCAGACGGCACTGTCGGAGACGCAGGATCCGGAGGACATTTCGGTGACGGTGAAGGCCTTCATGACGGCTGACCTGCCGAACGAGCTGATCGAGCTGCTCGAGAAGATCGTCCTCGACAACTCCATGTTCTCCGACCATCGGTCGGTCGCTGTTTGTTCTTTGTCGTTGGTTTTTTCTTCTTTTTCTGTTTTAGCACTTTTCTCTATTGATCATTTTCCTCCTTCATTCCTCTTCCTTCTTCCACTCTTCTCCCACCACTCCTACTCTCATTCTATCTCCTCAACTCTACTCCTCCCTTTCGCACCCTCCCACTCTCTCTCTAATAATTTCCCCCCCCCCCCACCTTTCCTTCATCTCCCCACCTTCCCACCGCGGCACAGCAACCTGCAAAACCTGCTGATCCTGACGGCGATCAAGGCGGACAAGACGCGCGTGATGGACTACATCAACCGCCTCGACAACTACGACGCGCCCGACATCGCCAACATCGCCATCAACAACGACCTCTTCGAGGAGGCGTTCGCCATCTTCCGCAAGTTTGAGGTGAACGCCTCGGCCATCCAGGTGCTCATCAACAACATACAGAACCTGGACAGGGCGTACGAGTTCGCCGAGAAGTGCAACGAGCCGGCTGTGTGGAGTCAGTTGGCTAGGTGCGTTCGTTGGTGGTTTGGTTTGGTGGTGGGGTGGTTGGTGGTGGGGTGGTTGGTGGTGGGATGGTTGGTGCGTTGATGGATGTCGGTGGGGTATTGGTGGTCCTGGTGGGGATGGTGCTGGGAGTGAGTGAGCGGTTGGTAGTGAGCGGTGGGATGGTTGTGGTGGTGGTAAGATGCCGGGTTGATAGGTGTAGTGGTGTTATGGTGAGTTGATGATTGTGATGGTGGTGGTGATGATAGTGATGGTGGTGGTGATGAGGTATGTTTGTGGTTGGAGGGAAGGTGATGGTTACAGCGGCGGGGCATGGTGGGGGTTCATTGGAGTTGGGGGATGTTGATGAGGGTAATACAACATCATCATGATAATTATATCCCACCACTTCCACTATTACCACAACCATCTCTACCACCCTCAACCACCAGCACCACATCTCCAACCCCCAACCACCAGCACCACATCTCTAACCCCTCAACCACCAGCACCACATGCCCACCCTTCAACCACCAGCACCACATCCCCAACCCTCAACCACCAGCACCACATCCGCAACCCTCAACCACCAGCACCACATCCCCAACCCTCAACCACCAGCACCACATGCCCACCCCTCAACCACCAGTACCACATCCCCAACCCCTAAACCACGAGCACCACATGCGCAACCATCACCGCTCAAACGACAGGGCCCAACTGAACGGGGGCCTGGTGAAGGAGGCCATCGACTCGTACATCAAGGCAGACGACCCCACGCAGTACATCGAAGTCGTCTCCGTCGCCTCCAAGAACTGTGCGTTGTCCTTGTTGTCCTCGTTGTCCTTGTTGTCCTTGTTCTCCTTGTTGTCCTTGTTGTTCTCGTTGTCCTTGTTGTCCTTGTTGTCCTTGTTGTCCTTGTTGTCCTTGTTGTTCTCGTTGTCCTTGTTGTCCTCCTTGTCCTTGTTGTCCTTGTTGTCCTTGTTGTCCTCGTTGTCCTTGTTGTTCTCGTTGTCCTTGTTGTCCTCCTTGTCCTTGTTGTCCTTGTTGTCCTTGTTGTCCTTGTTGTCCTTGTTGTCCTTGTTGTCCTTGTTCTCCTTGTTGTCCTTGTTCTCCTTGTTGTCCTTGTTGTCCTTGTTGTCCTTGTTGTCCTTGTTGTCCTCGTTGTCCTTGTTGTCCTCCTTGTCCTCGTTGTCCTTGTTGTCCTTGTTGTCCTTGTTGTCCTTGTTGTCCTTGTTGTTCTCGTTGTCCTTGTTGTCCTCGTTGTCCTTGTTGTCCTTGTTGTCCTTGTTGTCCTTGTTGTCCTTGTTGTCCTTGTTGTCCTTGTTGTCCTTGTTGTCCTTGTTCTCCTTGTTGTCCTTGTTGTCCTTGTTGTCCTTGTTGTCCTTGTTGTCCTTGTTGTCCTTGTTGTCCTCCTTGTCCTCGTTGTCCTTGTTGTCCTTGTTGTCCTTGTTGTTCTCGTTGTCCTTGTTGTCCTTGTTGTCCTTGTTGTCCTTGTTCTCCTTGTTGTCCTTGTTGTCCTTGTTGTCCTCGTTGTCCTTGTTCTCCTCGTTGTCCTTGTTGTCCTTGTTGTCCTCGTTGTCCTTGTTGTCCTTGTTGTCCTTGTTGTTCTCGTTGTCCTTGTTGTCCTTGTTGTCCTTGTTGTCCTTGTTCTCCTCGTTGTCCTTGTTGTCCTCGTTGTCCTCGTTGTCCTTGTTGTCCTCGTTGTCCTTGTTGTCCTCGTTGTCCTTGTTGTCCTTGTTGTCCTTGTTGTCCTTGTTGTCCTTGTTGTCCTTGTTGTCCTCGTTGTCCTTGTTGTCCTTGTTGTCCTTGTTGTCCTTGTTGTCCTTGTTGTCCTTGTTGTCCTTGTTGTCCTCCTTGTCCTCGTTGTCCTTGTTGTCCTTGTTGTCCTTGTTGTTCTCGTTGTCCTCGTTGTCCTTGTTGTCCTTGTTGTCCTTGTTCTCCTCGTTGTCCTTGTTGTCCTTGTTGTCCTTGTTGTCCTCGTTGTCCTTGTTGTCCTTGTTGTCCTTGTTGTTCTCGTTGTCCTTGTTGTCCTTGTTGTCCTTGTTGTCCTTGTTCTCCTCGTTGTCCTTGTTGTCCTCGTTGTCCTCGTTGTCCTTGTTGTCCTCGTTGTCCTTGTTGTCCTCGTTGTCCTTGTTGTCCTCGTTGTCCTTGTTGTCCTTGTTGTCCTTGTTGTCCTTGTTGTCCTTGTTGTCCTTGTTGTCCTCGTTGTCCTTGTTGTCCTTGTTGTCCTTGTTGTCCTCGTTGTCCTTGTTCTCCTCGTTGTCCTTGTTGTCCTTGTTGTCCTCGTTGTCCTTGTTGTCCTTGTTGTCCTTGTTGTTCTCGTTGTCCTTGTTGTCCTTGTTGTCCTTGTTGTCCTTGTTCTCCTCGTTGTCCTTGTTGTCCTCGTTGTCCTCGTTGTCCTTGTTGTCCTCGTTGTCCTTGTTGTCCTCGTTGTCCTTGTTGTCCTTGTTGTCCTTGTTGTCCTTGTTGTCCTTGTTGTCCTCGTTGTCCTTGTTGTCCTTGTTGTCCTTGTTGTCCTTGTTGTCCTTGTTGTCCTCGTTGTCCTTGTTGTCCTCGTTGTCCTTGTTGTCCTTGTTGTCCTTGTTGTCCTCGTTGTCCTTGTTGTCCTTGTTGTCCTTGTTGTCCTCGTTGTCCTTGTTGTCCTTGTTGTCCTTGTTGTCCTTGTTGTCCTTGTTGTCCTCGTTGTCCTTGTTGTCCTCGTTGTCCTTGTTGTCCTCGTTGTCCTTGTTCTCCTCCTTGTTGTCCTTGTTGTCCTCGTTGTCCTTGTTGTCCTCGTTGTCCTTGTTGTCCTTGTTGTCCTTGTTGTCCTTGTTGTCCTCCTTGTCCTCGTTGTCCTTGTTGTCCTTGTTGTCCTTGTTGTCCTCGTTGTCCTTGTTGTCCTTGTTGTCCTTGTTGTCCTTGTTGTCCTTGTTGTCCTTGTTGTCCTTGTTGTCCTTGTTGTCCTCGTTGTCCTTGTTCTCCTTGTTGTCCTTGTTGTCCTCGTTGTCCTTGTTGTCCTTGTTGTCCTTGTTGTCCTTGTTGTCCTCCTTGTCCTCGTTGTCCTTGTTGTCCTTGTTGTCCTTGTTGTCCTTGTTGTTTACCTTTTTGCCGTTGTGTACGTTGTTGTGTATGCTCTGTTTTGATGTTGTTTTATTTTAAATTTGTGCATACATACATACGTACGTACGTACACACACACATTCAAGCACACACACACACCCACACGTACACTCACAAACCCACACACACACACACGTACACTCACAAACCCACACACACGTACACTCACAAACCCACAAACCCACACACACACACACACACACACACACGTACACTCACAAACCCACACACACACACACGTACACTCACAAACCCACACGCGTACAGCGAACTGGGAGGACTTGGTGAAGTACCTGCAGATGGCGCGCAAGAAAGCGCGGGAAACGTACATCGAGACGGAGTTGGTGTACGCGTATGCGATGACGAACCGCCTGGCTGACCTCGAGGAGTTCATCTCAGGACCCAACCATGCCTCCGTCACCCAGGTGCTGTGCCTGCTGCTGCTGCGTTGTTGTTGTTACTTTGTTGTTGTTTTTGTTGTTTTTGTTGTTGTTGTTGTTGTTAACGTTGTTGTTTTTGTTGTTGTTAACGTTGTTTTTGTTTTTGTTAACGTTGTTGTTGTAGTCATATTTATTTGTAGTCAATATTTTTTCAGTTTTTAATATAGTTGTTGTGAAAATATATTTTTATTTATCAACAAAGTCATCATCATCAACAACAACAACACACCAAGATCATCATCATCAACAACAACAACACACCAAGATCATCATCATCATCAACAACAACACAACAGGTGGCAGACCGTTGCTTCGACAACAAGATGTACGACGCGGCAAAACTGCTCTACAACAACGTCTCGAACTTTGCGCGCCTCGCCATCACACTGGTGCACCTGGGAGAGTACCAGGGCGCTGTCGACTCGGCCAGGAAGGCCAACTCGACCAAGACCTGGAAGGAGGTGGGTGGGGGGGGGCTTTGTTGTGGGTGGCTTTTGTTGTGGGTGGTTGTTGCGGGCTTGGCGGGTTTTTTAGTGGTGATGTGGGTTTTTGTTGTGGTCGTGTCGTTGTTGTGCTTTTTGTTGGGGTTGATGTAGCGGGTAGGATGGGTGTGGCGTTGTTGGTGTTGTGATGGTAGATTCGATGTGGGTTTGTTGTGCAGTGTCGTCGCTGCAGTGTGTTTGTAAGTTACAAGCGTTATTTTTTTCTTGAGGTGTATCAGCATCTCTTCATCAACTAATCACTTACAATAATAATAACCATAATTATTATTATTATTATATAGTAATGATAACAATAATGGCGATGATGAAGAGCGTCATTACAGTGGCGTACAAGCACCCTCCTAACTCGCCAGGTGTGCTTCGCCTGCCTCGACAACAGCGAGTTCCGCCTGGCTCAGATGTGTGGGCTGCACATCGTCGTGCATGCTGATGAACTGGAGGAGCTCATCAGCTACTACCAGGTCTCTCCTTCTCATTCTCTCCTTTATCTCTCTCCTTCTCTCCTTCCTCTCCTTTCTCTCTCTCCTTCTCATTCTCTCTCTCCTTCTCTTCCTCTCCTTTCTCTCTCTCCTTCTCTTTCTCTCCTTTCTCTCTCTCTCCTTTCTCTCTCTCCTTCTCATTCTCTCCTTCTCTTTCTCTCCTTTATCTCTCTCCTTCTCTTTCTCTTCTTTCTCTCTCCCTTCGTCTCTTTCTATTCTTTTATATTCCAACTATTTCTTCCTATATTTTCTTCTTTTTCTTTCTATTTCTTTATCTCTCTTTCTTATTCTCAATGTATTTTCTTTCTCTCCTCTCTTCCTCCATAGATAACTTCAACATAACTTCAACTCGATTGCCCACAGGAGAGGGGCTACTTCGAAGAACTCATCTCGTTGCTGGAGGCTGCCCTGGGTCCGTGTACCCTACCTCATCTACCTCACCCCTTCCATACTTTGTCCACCACAATCATGCCCCTTCCATGCCTGCTTCATCACACCTGTGCTGCCATCCTTCATCCACCACATCACCACCACACAACCAAACCACATAACAACCACAACGACCAAACCACATAACAACCACGCAACGACCAAACCACACCACAGGCCTGGAGAGAGCGCACATGGGCATCTTCACGGAGTTGGCGATTCTCTACTCCAAGTACAAGCCCCTCAAGATGCGAGAGCACCTCGAACTCTTCTGGTCACGTGTCAACATCCCCAAGGTGGCCATGCCTGCGTACACACAACACACACGCGTACACACAGCGCGTAAATGCACACACAAGTAAATAAACATAAGCACACACACACTTAAACACAAACAAAAACAGACCCACATGCACACACGTTAATGCACACACACAAACACACACACACATACACACACACAAACACATACATGTGCACGCACACACGCACACACACACGTACACACACACACACACACACACACTCATACACCCACATGTGCACACACACACGTACACACACACACACACACCCACATGTGCACACACGTACACGTACACAGGTGTTGAGGGCGGCGGAGCAGGCGCACCTGTGGAGCGAGTTGGTCTTCCTGTACGACAAGTACGAGGAGTACGACAACGCCACCATCACCATGATGAACCACCCCACCGACGCCTGGAAGGAGTCCCACTTCAAGGACATCATCACCAAGGTCACTCTCCTCTCCTCTTCTTTTTCTTTCCATCCCCTTTCTCATTCGTTTCACCATCTCTTTTATACATAGTTTATTTATACCTTTTCAATGGATCTCCATCCACCCTTCCTTCCTCCTCCTGCAACTTCCTTCCCTCAAGCCTTAATTTAATTGCATTCGACAGGTGGCGAACATCGAGTTGTACTACAGGGCGTTGCAGTTCTACCTCGACTACAAGCCCCTCCTCCTCAACGACCTCCTCGTCTCACTCACCCCCCGTATGGACCACACCAGGGCTGTCTCCTTCTTCCTCAAGGTGTGTGTTTGGGTGTTTATGTGTGTGTGTGTGTGTGTGTGTGTGTGTATGTGTGTGTGTGTGTGTGTGTGTGTGTGTGTGTGTGTGTGTGTGTGTGTGTGTGTGTGTGTGTGTGTGTGTGTGTGTGTGTGTGTGTGTGTGTGTGTGTGTGTGTGTGGCTGTGTGTGTGTGTGTGTGTGTGTGTGTGTGTGTGTGGCTTTGTGTGTGTGTGTGGCTGTGTGTGTGTGTGTGTGTGGGTGTGTGTGTGTGTGTGTGTGTGTGTGTGTGTGTGTGTGTGTGTGTGTGTGGGTGTGTGTGTGTGTGTGTGTGTGTGGGTGTGTGTGTGTGTGTGTGTGGGTGTGTGTGTGTGTGTGTGTGTGGGTGTGTGTGTGTGTGTGTGTGTGTGTGTGTGTGTGTGGCTGTGTGTGTGTGTGTTTACATAGTTTCACACACACACACACACACACACGCAGGTGAAGCACATAGCGCTAGTGAAGTCCTACTTGAGGGCAGTGCAGAACAACAACAACAAGGCCGTCAACGAGGCCCTCAATGACCTTCTCATTGAGGTCATAATCATCATCATCACCAACATCTTCATCATCATCATCACCAACATCTTCATCATCATCACCAACATCTTCATCTCATAACCAACACTTCATCATCATCTCTATCATCTCCATCATCATCACCAACAAATCATTATTATCACTTTCAGTCGTCATCATTAGCAACACTTTATCATCATCATCACCATAACCAACATCATCATCATCACCATAACCAACATCATCATCATCACCATAACCAACATCATCATCATCACCATAACCAACATCATCATCATCACCATAACCAACATCATCATCATAATCACAATCCTCATCATCACTATGAACACAAGCACAACTTTCACCACCACCGCAACCATAACCATCATTCCCCTTCATCCATCCTCCACACTCTTCTCCCACACGATCACCACTCTCACCCACACCATCACCACTCTCACCCAATACCTCACCCACCACCCTCACCCACCTCCCACCACCCTCACCCACTTCCCACCAACCCACCCACACCATCACCACCACCACCCACTTCCCACCACCCTCACCCACCTCCCACCAACCCACCCACACCATCACCACCCTCACCCACCACCCACACCACCCACCACCCACACCATCACCACCCTCACCTACCACCACCACCCTCACTATCACCACCCTCACCCACCATCCACACCACCACCACCCTCACCCACCCACCTTCCACCAACCCACCCACCTCCCACCACCCACCTCCCACCAACCTACCCACCTCCCACCAACCCACCACCCTCCCCGATCCAAACAGGAAGAGGACTTCCAGGGCTTGAGGGCATCAATCGAGGCCTTCGACAACTTCGACAACATCGGACTGGCTCAACGCCTCGAGAAGCACCCACTCATCGAGTTCAGACGCATCGGCGCCTACCTCTACAAGGGCAACAACCGCTGGAAGCAGTCGGTCGACCTCTGCAAGAAGGACAACCTCTTCCAGGTGCTGCGTTTGTGTGCGTGTGTGCGTCGTTTGTGCGTGTGTGTCGTTTGTGTGCGTGTGCGCCGTTTGTGGGTGTGCGCCGTTTGTGCGTGTGTGCCGTTTGTGAGTGTGCGCCGTTTGTGGGTGTGGGCGTGGTAGGATTATTTAGAATATTATATATGTATCTGTTATTTATTATATTTATTATATTTATTTAGTATTTATTTTTTCTTCGCTGTTTTTTATTTTTGTTTTTCTAGTTGTAGATCTACAACCAATAAACCCCTACAACCACAACAACTCCCACCACCACCACAACAACAAACCACTACAACCACAACAAAACCACCACAACCACAACAAAGCCACCACAACCACAACAACTCCCACCACCACCACAACAACAAACCACCACAACAACAAACCACCACAACCACAACAAAACCACCACAACCACAACAAAGCCACCACAACCACAACAACTCCCACCTAAAAACCACCACAACCACAACAACAAAGCCACCACAACCACACAGGACGCGATGTTGTACGCGTGCGAGAGTCGCAGCACCGACATCGCCGAGGAGCTGCTTGAGTGGTTCCTAAGCAACGACAAGAAGCACTGCTTCAGCGCCTGCCTCTTCCAGTGCTACGACCTCCTACGGCCTGACGTCATCCTCGAGTTGGCATGGAAACACGACATCGTCAACTTCGCCATGCCCTACCTCATCCAAGTCATGCGAGAGTACACGCTCAAGGTGCTGTGATTTTCAAATCGGGTTGTTTGTTATTTGGATTAAATTTGATGTTTTTTAATTGGTTGTTTTAATGGCTTTTAATTATTATTGTGTTAAAATTGAAAAAGATAAATATTAAATAGTTTAATGTGTGATCTTTTACTTGAAGGATGAACACCACGCAGGTGGACAAGTTGGAGAGGGCAGATGCAGTGAGGAGTGAGGAGGAGCAGAAGGCCACCGACAAGCCACTCGTCCTCAGTCAGTCATCCATCCTCTCTTTCCCTCTCTTCTCTCAATCCTTCTCTTTCTTCTCTTCATCCCTCTCTTCTCTCAATCCTTCTCTTTCTTCTCTTCATCCCTCTCTTCTCTCAATCCTTCTCTTTCTTCTCTTCATCCCTCTCTTCTCTCAATCCTTCTATTTACTCTCTTCATCTCTCTTTTCTCTCTATCCTTCTATTTCTTCTTTTCATCTCTCTCTTTTCTCTAACCCTCTCTCTTCTCTTTTCCTCTCATTCTTTTATTTCTCTCACTCCACTTGCATCCTTCCTTCACTCACTCACTCATCCTGCACAGACGAGCCTCAGTTGATGATAACAGCGGGTCCAGCGGGACTGCCTGGTCAGATGTACCCGCCCCCAGGACCCTCCTCCATGTACCAGGCCCCCTTCAACCCCCTCCAAGCCCCCTACGGCATGCCCTCCCAGATGTGATTGGTGCATGCATGCTTCTGCGGGGTGGCAAGGAAGGGAAGGGATGGATTGATGGATGGATGAGGGGTTGGATGGGTGGGTGAGGGGTGGATGATGGGTGTGGATGGATGTAGGCGTAGAGGGATGGATGAGTAGGTGGAGTTGATTGGTTTAGGCTCTTTTGTGGAGATGATTGTGTAGTTGGTGTGGTAGTAGTTGTTGGTTGTTGTCGATTGTGGTAGTCGTAGTAGTTTCACCGAAGACGACATTTGTTGCTTACGTTAGGGACGATGGTAACGATGGTGACGATGCTGTTGATTCTAACGCTGTCACACCACGGCACTTGTACGTCACATAGCTGTGTAGTTGTTGGAGCACTGCAGCCTCCAGCCACTCCATCTCCCTCTTCGTTTAGACGACTCCTTTAGCGATTGTGTGTGCGTGTGTGCGTGTAAGTACGTGTGTGTGTGTGTGAGTGATGATATGCACCTTCTAGAGATTTCGACGTGCGTGATGGCGACATGTTGAGTTGATGACGTCATCGGAACATCCTCTATGTAATCCTCTATGTCGTTTCACGATTCATGCTTAGATCGACCATTCGTCCTTTTGCATATTCATCGTCCTATAATCACTCCTCCATTCCACAAAATTAATATTCAAATTTCTTTTCCAATTAGTTTGTTTCATCATCAAATGCAAGCCTTTCGGCTCCTCGAGGTTCCTGATCGTTATTAAGTCTTTCTATGTATCATTCTTTGGTGTTCCTCATTTCAGTTCTTGACGTTCGATTAAATATCTAACACTGCTTACTTGAAAGAAATACACAAAAGTAACTTTTAAGTTATTTCATTTCTCTGATATTCTCAAACAGTCTTTGAGTTCCAAGCCTTACTCTTGCGTTATTTTGTCTTCCCATCTTTTCTTTTGTCTGCCTCTTTTAGTCCTCGCTGAACAGTTCCTTGAGGGACTTATTGCCAGTCTTGAGGAATGAGAAGATCAACCATGCTATTTCAGTTTTGTCTCCACACTGTGGTCAGTCGGCTTTCTGGACCCAGTAGCATTCGTAACACTCTTCCAGATCTCATCATTGGGGACTCTATCTTTGTGATAAGTTCCAAGAAGATTTTAATCAAAGTTAATCGAAAGATTAAAAATTTTAATCATATAAAATAGTATTTTTACTTTTTTGTCACAAATGTAGTATAAACTATTGAAGTTTTAGAAACATTTATTTATTAAAGTGTTCCACATTTAAAAGAAAAAAATGAAACCATAATCAATCAAAAATGTCATTCACATATCTCATTTTTGCCAGTTACTCAAACAAACAAGCTTGTCTACAATAGTTGGATCCAAAAAGACTCTTTTTTTGCTAACTATGTGTCTTGACAAGCTGAATAAACGTTCACATGGAACTGTACTTGCAGGAGATGACAAGTACTTTCTTGCCAGTTTCGCAAGAGCCGGATATGCCCCTTCGTGATGTTGCCGTCAAACAAGAAGACAACTCTCAAAGCCTACTTCAGATTCTGTTCTATAACGTTGAATGATTGACTTTGTCATCATTGAGGTATCTTCCGAATCTGAAGCTACAATGTGCCTTCATTGAAGCATCGCCCAAGTGGACGAATGATTTTCCACGTTTTCGATAGTTATGCCCCCTCCTATTTATTATATTGAATTCTTTGAAAAATCAAATTGATTGCATAGAAAATGTACAAAGGAGGGCTACAAAAATGCTACTTTATCTAAAAGACATGACTTACAACGATAGACTTAAAGTAATTAAGTTACCAACATTAAAATAACGAAGACTTCGAGGGGATATGATCGAAACCTATAAAATACTTAATAATAAATATGATAGTAAAATAACGGAAGATATTTTCACACTTAATACAAGGCAATCAAGAGGAAATTCACTAATAACTATAAGTGCGACTATGACATAATAGAAAAAATAATTTATATACATAAACATAAATATATATATAATAATTATTATTAGATATATATGTTTTTTTTATATTTATTATTTATTATTTTTATTATTATTTTTTTTATATAACCATTATAGAGGTCAAAAGATCTGCGTGGTTTTAACTCCCTAAACTAAAACTTAAAAACCCGTTTATTTAGTTTAATTTAATGTCGTTTGAAATTAATAATTTACAATTTGACTTTTTCTAGATTTAACTTGTAATTTTTTACGAAATTAAATATAGTGTGATATTTGCCCATCTCTGCTTATGACACAATAAAATTGTTCTAAAGACGGTTGTAGGTAGAGACCGACCGAAACAGATATTTTTATTTCGGCCGAAACCGAAATTAGGCCGAAAGTAAAATCCCATTTTCGGCCGAAACCGAAATTAAGCCGAAATTGAATATCAAATTTCGGCCGAAACCGAAATTAAACCGAAATTTTAATCATATTTTCGGCCGAAACCGAAGCCGAAACCGAAAATTTTCCCAACTTCTGTTAAAAATGAAAAAATAGTATTTAATGATGACAATGCCAGTTTAATAAGTAAATCCAAACAAACGTATATTTTAACCAAAAAAATAAAAGTTTTTAAACAAAAATTTTTTGTTGTTGTTGACAGGCTTTGCTTTGGTCAGACTGACATTTTGTAAAAAACTTCCAAATAGGATTCAACGACATTCTCACAATTTATTTTTGAATGAATTAATCGAAGGCAAATCTTCTCGTTCTTTCGACTTATATACAGTGTTTTTCAAAGCATGGATATCTAGAATTCCACATGCTTGTATATCTTATTCGAATAATGTGTGTGTGTGTGTGTGTTTGTGTGTGTGTGTGTGTGTGTGTGTGTGTGTGTGTGTGTGTGTGTGTGTGTGTGTGTGTGTGTGTGTGTGTGTGTGTGTGTGTGTGTGTGTGTGTGTGTGTGTGTGTGTGTGTGTGTGTGTGTGTGTGTGTGTGTGTGTGTGTGTGTGTGTGTGTGTGTGTGTGTGTGTGTGTGTGTGTGTGTGTGTGTGTGTGTGTGTGTGTGTGTGTGTGTGTGTTTGTTTGTGTGTGTGTGTGTGTGTTTACCTCTTATAAATTGCCCCTCTGGATCATTGCCAAAGATGCATTTAACTTTCCCATCACATCTAATAGATATCTAATAGAGATGAGAATCGAACCCAAACTTAATAATTCGAGTTCGATTGAGGATATACAGATACTTACTTTTGACAATAACATTTGTTAAACAAATGTTTTAAAAAATATAATTTGCTTAAAAAAAGTTTAGTTAAATATCATCATTGAACGTATCCCAATTTTCTTAAATTTCAAATACATAATTGTTGTTCCAGATGCTTGTATATGTTATTCGAATAATTAGTCTGATGACACCCATAAAACAATCAACCACGATAACTAATAGATATCTAATAGAGAATCGAATCCGAACTTAATAGTTCGATTGAGAATACAGATATATCAGATAAACTATATAAATAAATAAAAATTTCGGTTTTTCGGTAAATATGAGATCCATTTCGGCCGAAACCGAAATTGAGCCGAAATTACAAAATTATTTTCGGCCGAAACCGAAAAATGGCCGAAATTGTAAAATTAGATTCAGCCGAACCCGAAAAATGGCCGAAACTAAGAAAATTGGCAATTTCGGCGCCGAAACCGAAACCGAACCGAATTTCGGTCGGTCTCTAGTTGTAGGTTAACTGCATACGAAGAAAGCAGACTGCAAACGTGTTAAATGCTGATTTGCTATGCAGATTTGCTTTTTTTTACAGAAAAAACGTTATTTTAGGAAGAAATCAGCAAAGTAAATCAGCATTTTACACATATGCAGTCACTTTCTTCGTAACCACAACCTCTAAACTTTAGAGTCTAAAGACGCTATCAATCAATCAATCAATCAAATCAATTTCTATAGCGCTCTTTCCTCAAATTCAAGAGCTAAAGATATAAACAGAACGATCAAACAGATGAAATCGTATATTTCTTTATAAAAATAGCTTTAGTTCTGATCAACACTACAGGATAGGCTCAATGAATTATATAGAACTTTAATCAGGCTCTAGTATAATAAATTAGCAAAATTCGTCTATTGGTCATTGGTGAATTCAAAGTTTTGTAAATCTTTAATTTTCAAAATAAACCAAAAATTCGCAAAATTACTAATTCTTCTAAATAATGTTATCAAAAAGTTCAAATGGAATCTCGACGACATAACAGCAGCCATGAGTCCGTTTTCAGACCGGAGTGTAAAAGCACACCAGGACAGCACCGGAAGCCCCTATGTCTTGGATGAGTGGGCACTGTGTAACCGCACAGCCAAGGTAGGTAGATGTAGGCCAAATCATCTGAGTGTTTGGATTCAGAATGCCAGGTTATTTACTGAGCTCATGAGAAGGTTTACTAAATTTTGATGAAATGGTTCTTATTTCTTAAAATAGAAGCATAGTTTGCAAAGCGAAATGAACCTGAAGGTAAGGGTAACAATCTTGGTTTTCCTTGCACTCAAAAGCTCCAGGAGCGTAGCTTTCTTGGAAACTTTTCCACATGCGAACAGCGTTGTATGGGAGAGCACTACCCTCCTTAACGGGGTAAATGTTTTGTCCGTAAGTGTCGTCTCTGGAATCTCCGAAGATCTTGTAGCCAACGGAGCACTGGTCAGCCCACTCTTGAGCCATTGTTACTAACAATGGGTCCCATTTCTGTTGGTGTTTTGCAACCGTTTTAAAATAATCTTTTCAAATGGTTTTAATTCAGTTAGATTATAAGATAACAGTTGAGCAGGGTTTTTTAATATTTTAACATTTCCTAAAAACATTGAGACTTAAAAGTATATATATTTGAGAACTAAGTTCAAAAAAGTTTAATTAATAATTGATGGTTGAGATTAAGTTAATGAATTAATCTACCAAAGGGGCTTCAGATCCAGCCTCGGTTCTGAGTTCGTTGTGAAGTCTGAGAAGCTTAGCGTCGAAAGCTTCGTTTTCGGGAGCGTTAACGTCTTCTACAGGCTGTTCGCTGTCAACCTCTGCAGCCCCCTGCTTCCTCCTGCCCAACAAATTCAAGATCGGAAACCTCAACCTTGCGATACCTTTCAGAGGCTTTTTCACTATGTCACCCACATTTTCTACACCTCTTCCGATTTCTTTACCAACTCTTTCTCCAAACCTACCAACTTCCTTACCAACTTTTTCTCCAAACCTCCCAACTTCTTTACCTACACTTTCGAATGGTTTAGTTATTCTCCTTAATCGAAATCGTCCTTCTGCCTGTTGAACACTCACTGCCACTACTAGAAAAAGTGCTACAATTATTACTCTAGTCGATACCATCTTGGAGGCTCTTGTTTAGCAGATAGCTTCAGATGATTTTAACACATTTTGCGACTCTTATTTATACCAAGAACCTGCTAATTCCTTCTTGAATTGGCATGGCAAGAACCTCGCTTAAGTGGGCACGTTATTTCTCGAATATTCAATTACATTCTTTACATTCTCAACTTTCTATTTTAATCCATTTGAAAATTAACTGAATAATCTCATCAAAAAATATTGCAGTTTGCGCTTCTATCTACATCTTATAACATCTAAGTATTTATTATTCGATTTATTTTCATTTGCTCAATGAACTTTGCTTTTAAAAATAAATAAACTCACTTGAATTAAGTGGGGCTTCACCACAAGGATTAGCATAAAGCTGCACATTTTCTCAACTCTTGTTCTCATTCACAGAGTCACTTCACAACCCCGAAACTAGCAAACACCAAAGCTCGCTCACTTTCACAAACCCGTAATGTCACAACGGCGTAAACATTTTATTCTAATGAGATGGCTATTGGAAATATAACTTTTTAATTTTTTCCCATATTAAATTTTCTGTATCAGAAATCGATGAACTTTTCTTTAAAAACACCTAGTTTACTATATTTTCAAAAAAGATCGGGTCATGTCGCTTATGCCTGTCGGAATTTTCAGCTCCACTCACAACTGATTCTAAAACAGCGGTTCCCAACCCACAGGTCAAGACCCAAACGGGGGTCACCTGACAATTTTTATGGGGTCGCCAAGACTTTCAGAAACTTTTTTTTTTCTAATTATATTGTTTAAACTTGTTTAAGCTCAAATAACTATGTTATTTGGATGCATCAAATAGTGCTTTTTATTTCTGAAACGTTTTGAAACGTGTTTATAATCTTCGTGATCAATTAAAAACGTTTTTTAATCAAAAAGCAAAATTACATTTTATCATTGGTAAAATAGCTTAGTGGATTGACATTAGAGACCGACCGAAATTCGGTTCGGTTTCGGTTTCGGCGCCGAAATTGCCAATTTTCTTTGTTTCGGCAATTTTTCGGTTTCGGCCGAATCTAATTTTACAATTTCGGCAATTTTTCGGTTTCGGCCGAAAATAATTTTGTAATTTCGGCTCAATTTCGGTTTCGGCCGAAATGAATCTCATATTTACCGAAAAACCGAAATTTTTATTTATTTATGTAGTTTATCTGATATATCTGTATCTTCAATCGAACTATTAAGTTCGGATTCGATTCTCTATTAGATATCTATTAGTTATCGTGGTTGATTGATTTATGGGTGTCATCAGACTAATTATTCGAATAACATATTCAAGCATCTGGAACAACAATCATGTATTTGAAATTTAAGTAATTGGCATACGTTTATTTATGATCAATCAATCAATCAAATAGATTTCTATAGCGCTCTTTCTTCAAATTCAAGAGCACAAATGATATTTTACAAAACTTTTTTTAAGCAAATTCTATTTCTTAAAACATTTGTTTAAAAAATGTTATTGTCAAAAGTAAGTATCTGTATATCCTCAATCGAACTCGAATTATTAAGTTTGGGTTCGATTCTCATCTCTATTAGATATCTATTAGATGTGATGGGAAAGTTAAATGCATCTTTGGCAATGATCCAGAGGGTCGATTTATTAGAGGTACACACACACACACACACACACACACACACACACACACACACACACACGCACACACACACACACACACACACACACACAAACACACACACACACAAACACATTATTCGAATAAGATATACAAGCATGTGGAATTCTAGATATCCATGATTTGAAAAACACTATATATAAGTCGAAAGAACGAGAAGATTCGGCTTCGATTAATTAACTCAAAAATAAATTGTGAGAATGTCGTTGAATCCTATTTGGAAGTTTTTTACAAAATGTCAGTCTGACCAAAGCAAAGCCTGTCAACCTCAACAAATTTTTGTTTTTGAAAAACTTTTTGGCTTTAAATATACGCTTAAAATTTTGGCTTAAAATACACGCTTGTTTGGATTTACTTATTAAACTGGCATTGTCATCGTTAAATACTATTTTTTCGTTTTTAATAAAAGTTGGAAAAAATTTCGGTTTCGGCTTCGGTTTCGGCCGAAAATCTGATTACAATTTCGGTTTAATTTCGGTTTCGGCCAAAAATTGATATTCAATTTCGGCTTAATTTCGGTTTCGGCCGAAAATGGGATTTTTATTTCGGCCTAATTTCGGTTTCGGCCGAAATAAAAATATCTGTTTCGGTCGGTCTCTAATTGACATATTTTAAATCTTGAATGAATAAAATCTATCTCTCCAAGGACAAGGGCAACATCACAAACAGAAGCTTTGGGCCAAAACATAGAACAATTTAAAACTTACATGTTTTCAAATTTGTATAAATTTTTTGCAAAAAATTAAACTGAACAGGTAGCAGAAGATACCACAATAATTGCTGTCAAAAATACACTTCAAAAATCTTCAAGAAGAAATTTTAAGACATTTTCTAAATGCACAGCATTCGCACTTGCAACAAAGATTGAACATGTTTAAGAGAATGCACAATTTATTGACCTCGTTTCCAGTGATGCAGCAAACAATGATTTCTCCTCAATGACGCTCACACAATTCTGGATCAAAAACTTGCAGTCATATTCTATTTTCTCTAAAAGTCTGTTGCTCCTCTTCAATTTTTTTAAATAAAACACACCTTTGTGAAACAGGTTTTCAAGTTGATTGGTAATCAAGTCTAAGTTAGGAAATAAACCTGATGCTGAAAATGATTTACGTGTGAAAATAAAGAAAGCACATCTTTTTCACTAGCAATTCACTGTCATTAAAAATCTTAGTTCTGTCTTAATTATCTAAATGTTACTCAAAAATACTTTCAAAGTTTTATTAAAGTTTAAAGTTATTAATCTTAAAAAAAATATATTGAAATATGTTTAAGTTATTTCATCCGTTTTACAAGACACATCACTATTTCATTGAACAAGCGATAACTAAGCGAATGTTTAGAGTGATATTCGTTTTTTAAATATTTGAGACGTTTCCAACTTTCAAAAATGAACATGCAAATGCACAGACAAACTCCGAACAACCAGAATTCTTTCCAGCAAGTAGAAAGAGAGAAGATTTACCAATGGATCCTGGAGCTGGCCACTGTAGAGACCAAAGAAAACGCTCTTTTGGAGTTGAGGTGTGTGTGGAAGATTTCATGATTTTTATAAATATTTGATAAATTTTATAACTCAACAATTAATTTGAGGTCAGTAAGAAGAGGGAAGTTGTACCAGACCTGGCTCCTATGTTGTGGCACTCCTTCGGTACCATAGCAACCCTGATCCAGGAAATCATCAGCATCTACCCAGCCATCAACCCGCCCAACCTTACGGTTTCAACAAATCTCAAAATTGTCAAATTACATCTGTTTATAACTCATTCAGATTCAACCTTTACTTCATCAACTTTCATCTGTTTATAACTCATTTAGATTCATCGTTTACTTCATCAAATAACATCTGTTCATAACTTATTTTTTATCTTTGATGGATCTCACCGTATGACTCACCATCGTGCAGGCTCACCAGTCAAACAGGGTCTGCAATGCTCTGGCTCTGATGCAGTGTGTCGCCTCACACCCCGAGACCAGATCCGCCTTTCTCTCCGGCTAGCCATCATTTGTTTATATCTATTAGGAACATGTCTACAAATTATACAGACTATACCTATTTCGTAAATACTAATTCTTTTTTATTAGTGATGCTTTCAAGTGCATTCATCCTATATATAGTCTATAAATGAATCAGCCTATAAATAATGTGCAAGTATTGATGTTATATTAACATCATATAACCTTCCAAACACTCCTTCAAGTCCATAAACTCCACCATCTCCAACACCACAGCACACATCCCTCTCTTCCTGTACCCCTTCCTGCACACAATCAGCAAGACGAGACCCTTCGAGTACCTCCGTCTTACCTCTCTTGGTGTTATCGGAGCGCTCGTCAAGGTGCATGGTGGTGCAAGGGGAGGAGTTGATGATTGGACACTGATTAGTTAATGAGTGGATGATTGACTAATTTGATGGACAATTGACTCGTTAGACATGTAATTAAATTATTGAATGAATAAGTAATCTATTGGATAGACAATTAACTCATCAGATAAATAGTTAACTAATTGCATATAAAATTAACTCATTTAAAAGACATTTATGATAATGATGATGATGATGATGATGATGATGGTGATGATGATGATGATGGTGATGGTGATGATGTTGCGTCCAACAGACGGATGAGAAGGAGGTGATCAACTTCCTCCTCACCACGGAGATCATCCCACTCTGCCTCAAGATCATGGACAGCGGCTCCGAGCTCTCCAAGACCGTACGTACTTTCTTTCTCTTCCTCTTCTAATTTGTCCTTTTTTACCATCCTACTTCTTTCGTTTTGAGAGCACTTTCAAAACGCCACAGCTGTTTAAACAACTACCCCACACCACATCACACTTCAACCACCACATCACACTTCAACAACAACCCCTACACCACACTGTTTAAATAACCACATCTCAACACAATGACTATCACAAAACACTTCGCCAACCACAAACCACACCATACTTCAACAACAACCACCAACCACATCTCAACAACAACAACCACCAACCACACCACACCTCAACAACCACCAACCACATCCCAGCCACACCACACCTCAACAACAACCACAACACACTCCAGCCACACCACACCTCAACAACCACACTTCCACCACACCACACCCCAACCACACCTCAACAACCACCACCACAGGTGGCGACGTTCATCCTGCAGAAGATCCTGCTGGACGAGACAGGCCTCGCCTACATCTGCCACACCTACGACCGCTTCTCGCACGTCGCCGTCATCCTCGTCTGTCTATCTCCTTCCTTCCTTCCTTCCTTCATCGTTCTATTTTGACACTTACACACACATATACACACCTACACACATATATTAACACATACACTCACACATGCATTCTGCTATACAAATACTTTGACACACACAAACACACTCTGTTACACCCACACACGCAAACACATACACCCACACATACACAAACACGCAAACACATACACCCACACAAACACGCAAACACATACACCCACACATACACAAACACACACACACACGCAAACACATACACCCACACATACACAAACACACACACACGCAAACACAGGCAAAAATGGTGATCCACCTAGCAAAGGAGCAGTCTGCCAGACTTCTGAAGCACGTGGTCAGATGCTATCTCAGACTCTCTGACAATGACCGGTTCGTTACTACTACTACTACTACTACTACTACTACTACTACTACTACTACTACTACTACTACTACTATTACTACTACTACTACTACTATTACTACTACTACTACTACTACTACTACTACTTCTACTACTACCACCGCTACTACTACTACCACCACCACTACTATCACCACCACTACTAATACTACTACCACCACTACTACTACTACTACCACCACTACTACCACTGCTACCATCACCACTACTACCACACAGAGCGAGGGAAGCGTTGAAGCAGTGTCTGCCGAACCAACTGAAGGACCACACGTTTGTGGCCTGCCTCAAGGACGACAACTCCACCAAGAAGTGGCTGGCCACCCTCCTCAAGAACCTCGACACTCCTCCCTCCATCAACTCATCCAACGCCTCTTCCATCATTCCTCCTCCGCCTCCATCCATCCAGTGATTGCGTTGTCTTGGTGTTGGTGGTTTTACACTACAGTAGTGATAGGTGTATTATGGTGGTGGAAAAGGAATGATGTGTTTGTGTGTGTGTGGATGTGTGTGTGTGTGTGTGTGTGGATGTATTGCTATGATGGAAAGTAGTGGTGATGCAAGGTGGTGTGAGATACAGTTGTTATATTCTGGAGGCTTCTTTGCACGCTTTTATATTTTTCGTATTTAACATTTATATAATCAAGAGGCGGAAGGTTGAATATTAAAAAGGAAGGATGATGAGGAAGAGGAGAAGGATGGAGAATGAGGAGGAGGAAGAGAAAGATGATGAGTGAATAAATGTAGATTAGGGTGGACAGTTCATGCATGCATGTTACATACTCAGTTGGCTAGTGTCCTTTCACGTTCTTGTCACAGTATTGTCATCATCATCATCATCGACACTATCATCAGCATCATCACATCTAAACTTTGTTATATAACATCAGCAATTTGATGACGTAGTGTGAACAACTCCATCAATTTCAATGAGTTCAGGCGAGTGCTGCTGTCGCTTGCTTGTGAACTCTTTGCATTTACTCAACTTCTCACAGCGCCTTTATGATTGATTGATCTTCATCTCCTGAGTTCGCAAGCTCAATGATGACAAAGGATGTATAAAATACAAATGCCAAGAATCGTTGTCGGGCGTTACGGTGCATTTGAGTTGTAGTGTTTAAGAAGGAAGCAAGTGCACTTCTATTTGAACAAATATGAAAATGTAAAAATTCAAGTTTTTAATACAATGTATGTTTCGATCACAGCGGACAATCACTACCACACTTCCTCCTCCTCTGCCACACCACCACCACCACCACTGCTGCCATTATATGCCTCAAAACCATCACCCCCATTATTGGAAGAACCACCTCCACCATTGAATTCGTCCCCTCCAAAGCCACCACCACCTGGTTGAGCCCCAAAGCCACCATCACTACCACCACCACCTGGTTGAGCCCCAAAGCCACCATTACTACCACCACCACCACCAACCAACTTCCTTTGACCCTGATGTCCACCAGCACCACCCCCATTATCATTATCATTTCCATGCGACACCGATCCAGTCTCCACCAGTTCCTGCAGCCAGCCCGGCACTTCCTGCTGTGACTGTTCAGAAAGAAGGCATGTGTTTGTGTGTGTGTGTGTGTGTGGTGTGTGTGAATGTTAGTCATGATCAAGACTAAAGGAACTGAAATCTCCCTCTACCCTGGGAAAAGTTCTATGCCTACCCTCCTTCCTTATGTTAACTTATCTCTTACTTCCTCTCCCAACCCCTCATCAAACCACCCTATCCTAACCCCCCACAAAAAAGTCCTTACCCCTCCTCATCATCTTCTTCTATCCTACACACTCCCCACCATTACCCCCTCCCCCCCCCCCCCCCCCCCACCTTGACAAGCGTCTGCATCAGGGGCTCAGCCATGGCAGAGTCATGATTCGCACAAAAGAAACTTGTCGCCTTGCCGATGTTGCCAAGGCGACCGGTGCGGCCTATACGATGGACGTACTCGTCGATGTCGCTGGGCAGGTCGTAGTTGATGACGTGTTGCACGCGCGGGATGTCGAGGCCCCTCGAGGCGACCGATGTGGCCACCAGGACGGGCGTCTTGTCGCGCTTGAACATGTGAAGCGCCTCTTCGCGCTGCTGCTGGTCCCTGTCTCTGTTTGTGTGTGTGTGTGTGTGTGTGTGTGTATGTGTGTGTGTGTGTGTTAAATGATTTGTGTAGATGTGTTTTTTTTTTGTGTGTGTGGTATAACTTGTGTGGAGTTTTGTTTCCATGTGTTTTTGTGTACGTATTTGTGAATTTCTGCTCATATGAGTGTGTTTGTGTACGTGTTTTATGTGTACGTGTGCATGTGAATGGAGGTACCCATGGATGCTGGTGGAGGGGATCTCGTCGAGGCAGAGGAAGACTGCTACAAAGTCGGCCATCTTCTTCGTGCCCACAAACACAAGAGTACGCTCTCCAGCTGTGGTGGTGGTAGTGGTTAGTGGTCCTGGTTTCAAGTGAATCTTATATTATGTTGGCGTGTATGCGTGGGGGTATATATTTGTGTTTTAATTGTGTTTGTATGTATGTATATGTGGTTGTATGTGTGTTTGAAAGTCTGTGTGGTTGTATGTGTGTTTGTATGTATGTGTGGTTGTACGTGTGGCATCAGACTCACGTGTTTCCTTGAGCAGACGCAAGAGGACGTCCTTCTTCTCGTGTCGCTCGAGCAACAGCACCTGCTGCTTGATGTCGAGGTTGGCGCCCCCGGGCTTGCCGACCGAGACGAAGACCGGTTCATTCAGCAGCTGCTGCGAGATGTGGCGCACGTCGTCGGGGAAGGTGGCCGAGAACATGAGCGTCTGAGGCTTGACGGGGATGCTGCGCACGATCTTGAAGATGTCCTGCTTGAAGCCCATGTCGAGCATGCGGTCTGCCTCGTCGAGAATCAGATGACGCACGCACGACATGTCCACCTGGTAATGATGGTGATGGTGCATTTATGATACTTATTCAATATTGAGCAAATCAAGATCAATAAAGTCAGGATGAATGGAGCGAAAGTGACGGACCATGCGACGTTCGATGAAGTCCATGAGACGACCAACAGTGGCGATGAGGACATGCGCGCCCCTGGCCACCTGCCTTGCCTGGTGACCCACCGACACGCCCCCATACACCACCACCGCCTGCACTCCCGTGCCGCTGGTCAGCTTGACCGCCTCAGCGTGGATTTGAACGACCAACTCTCTGGTCGGTCCGACGATGAGAATGAGTGGTTGTTGTGTCGAGAGACTGCAAGCCCTGTCCAGGTCCTCGCCACTGCGCACAAGTTGCGTCAGCACTGGCAAGAGGAAACTCGCCTGTGTGTGTGTGGTTATGTGTGTGTGTTTGTGTGTGTGTGTGTGTGGTTGTGAGATTTGTATTTTTTCACATGTGAATCCTCCTTAATCTCATTATAAGGCAGCCAGCCATCACATTAAACACGCACATATCATATTACACACACAAACATAAATTAAAAACACAAAATAACATATGAACACAAAATAACATATGAACACACATAAACACCCACAAACACTGACCGTCTTGCCCGATCCAGTGACGGCACAGCCCATGACGTCATGGCCTGCGAGGATGGTCGGGATGGTCCACTGTTGGATGGGGGTGGGTTCCGAGTAGCCGGCCTGTTGCACGAGTCTCAGAAAACACTCCTCCAGACCACACTCCTCGAAGCTGTGGTGGTGGTGATGGTGGAGGTGGTGGTCCATGGTATAATGTATCTAGAAATACAACAGAAAACAGTAGAAGATAAAAATACAGAATGCAACAACAACAACAACAAATACAACACTACATAAAAACGGCATACGATACTACATAAAAAAAAACACACAAAACTGAAAAAGCATACAAAGCATACAACAGAGCAAACAACAACAAAAGCAACAGCAGGAGCACTGACGTCATGATAGGTTGCTTTGGGGCATGGGCTCCGGTGCACTGGACGGGCAGTTGCTGGTACTTGTGGAAGTTGACGCCCTTGACGACCGCTTCAGAGGGCGTGTTGTCCTGCACTGGTACGTACACCACTGGAGGTCTGTGTGGTGTGGAGGCGGTGTAGTGGTGGTGTGGAGGGGGTGTGGTGGTGATTGTGGAGGTGGTGTGGTGAGTTGTGATGATGCTGGTTGTGGAGGTGGTGAGGCATGGTGATAATGTTAAATGTGGAAGTGGTGAGGAATGATGGAGGTGGTGAGTAGAAAGTAAGTCATGAAGGCTCACCTTGCCAGAAAAGCATCTTCCTCATCCCCACCTCTATTTCCTCCAAAGCCTCCTGCACCTCCTCCTTCTCTACCCCCTCTAAACCCTCCTCCCCTCCCTCCAAACACACCTCCTTCACCATTCGAGCCACCATCTTCACCTGACCTTCCAAAACCCCCTCTCCTTCCTCTTAAACCTCCCCCACCACCCCCATCTTCATTATCGAACCCTCCACCAAAGCCGCCACCCCTCCTGCCATTAAATCCTTCTCCACCAAAACCGCCCCCCTCCTCATCGTTGTTTGACCTTCCAAACCCACCCCCTCTCCTGCCCCTGAAGCCACCTCCTCCATCACCACCATCCTCCTCATTCTTCAACCTCCCATATTCACCTCGTCCCCCTCTAAAACCACCTCCACCATTTCCTCCATCATCATCCCTCCTTCGGAATCCGTTGCCTCTGACATTGGAGCCCCCTCCATCACCCCCATCCTCATTGCCCGACCTGCCAAAACCACCCCTCCTTCCCCCAAACCCTCCCCCCTCTTCATCATTTGACCTGCCAAAACCACCCCTCCTTCCCCCAAAACCTCCCCTCTCTTCATCATTTGACCTGCCAAAACCACCCCTCCTTCCCCCAAAACCTCCCCTCTCTTCATCATTTGACCTGCCGAAACCACCTCTCCTTCCCCCAAACCCTCCCCCCTCTTCATCATTTGACCTGCCAAAACCACCCCTCCTTCCCCCAAACCCTCCCCCCTCTTCATCATTTGACCTGCCAAAACCACCCCTCCTTCCCCCAAACCCTCCACCCTCACCATCATCATCGCCAGACCTCCCAAAGCCACCACCACTGCCATGATTTTTACCAAATCCACTACCCTCACCACCATCATTACCATTGCTACCAAACCCTCTCCCACCATTGCTTCCAAACCTTCCACCACCACCACCATTGCTTCCAAACCCACCACAACCACCATTGCTTCCAAACCTTCCACCACCACCACCATTGCTTCCAAACCCACCACCACCACCATTGCTCCCAAACCCATCACAATTATTGCTACTAAAGCCTCCATTACCACCACCACCATTCGAGCCTGGTCCTTGGTCACCCTTTCCTTCTTCAACCCAATTCTCATCACAAGCAGCAGCATTTCTTTCCTCCACGGCATCACCTCTACTACCCGCAAGGATGCGACCACTGCCGAAACTGCTGTTGCTCGCCCTCTTTGGCCCGAGGTTGTTCACGCCAAAACTGCCTCCGAAGCCACCATCCATGCTCCCATCCATGCCTCCTTCCATCCTCCCATCACCTGCCTCTCCTCCCACGTTCAGGCTCAAGTTCTTGTGCAAGGTGTCAGCAATGGCATCCTGCAGAAGTGCCTCTGAGTCGCAAAGATTCAGTCTGTTCATCTGAGACACTGTCACAAATGTTGGTATTCAAAGAGTTTGTATTGCAGAAAATTCTCAGCGTACCTTCCATACACAAATTTGAGATATTCTGTTATAATTAACTATAATTGAGATATACTATCAAGCTTTTGTAAAAAAAAATAATTGCAAAGAACCGTCGAAGAAGGGTGCTGGAGCACGTGTGGAGTCAGTCTGCAATAATTAAGTTTCACAAATTTGGTTCAACAGAATACATTTTTTGCAAAATAATTCATGCTTGTACTTTTTTATTGAAATATATTTTAACAAATACCTGATAGTCTTGAAAATTATTCATTTTAAATTTAAAAAATTAATTTAATGAATTATTTTCAATCTTTTAAAATATATATTTAGTATTTTAGATAACTTAATAAATTTTAGAGGTTTAAGACGTTAATATAAAAATTACGGTATCAGCGCTAAAGTGAATTACTTAAAATCGAGATGTCCCAGAACCAAAGACTCGTTTTACCTTTTGTGATTTGAATTAGTAGTCTTGTGTAAATTCAAACCGATCAACTAAAGTTGCAACTTATTAAAATTGTTTCTCGAATAAATGAGCTCACAAAACTTTTCGAGATTATAAACGTAGATGGAAGAGATTAAAGGCGGACACTGAATGCTTATTTGTATTAGAATATGTGTATAACTTATATAAGATACACAAAAGACTCCCTTGATAGAAGTAATTTGAGAGCGCTGTGGATATTGTGATTGTGTGCATCTGAGACATCTTCATTAAGAATAGAAATAACAATATACGGTTCTACAATTAGAAATAATAATAAAATGCTTGAACGAAAAGAAATAATTAGTTATTTATTCTTTCAATACATTTTATTATAATTATTTCATTGGTGTCATTAACCTTATTAATAAGAATTATAATCTTAAGATAATAAAAATGGCATCTCCCAAACAAAGGAGTCTCACGCCGACGATTTGAAGGCTGCAGATCATCATTGCGGTCATGTCTGAATGCCCATTGACCTGTTGGCAACTCAACGTTATTATCTTGGAAGAGTGCCAGCGTTTGCAGAAATTTTAATTATTTTTAAAATGATTATTAGTTTTATTAGTAAGTTATCTGCGCCTCATCTCATTGTTATCAGCACGTCGACGTGTTTTATCTTCATTTATATTTGAGGTTTTAATCTATGACTTCTTGGCGGGAAGTCATTAGCACAGCTCTTATTTTATGTCTTTTCTCTTGTGGTTTTGGTAAGCATGTGAGCTTGGAAGTTTTAGCTGAAACTTAAGACCGATCGAAACAGATATTTTTATTTCGAAAGTAAACCGAAATTTTTCCAAACTTGTATTAGAAACAAAAAAATAGTATTTAAGGTTGACAATGCCAGTTTAATAAGTAAATCCAAACAAGCGTATATTTTAAGTCAAAAAATAAAAGTTGTTCAACAACAAAAATGTTCTACATAAGTAATTGTTTATTAAAAATCAAAAAATAGTAATGAACAATTACAATTTCTGTTTAATAATAAAATCCAAACAAACGAATATTGTAAGCAAGAAATAACTGTTTTTAAAAATTTTCACCAAGAAGGTTGCTGCGACGATCTGCGTAGATTTGCCCTGCAGAACTAAATAGTTGCTCGCTAGGCACACTTGTTGGGGTGCAGATAAGTATTTTCGAGCAGCAGCCTCAAGACATGAATATTGACTGCAATGCCAATACGCAAAAATATTGGATGTTCTGTTGATTCTAGGCTCTTTAAGATACGCCTGCATTTATTTTTGAATTAATGAATAGAAGCCAAATCTTCTCGGGCTTTCGATTCATATACACTGTTTATCTAAGCAAGGATATCTAGAATTCCAAATGCTTGTACATGTCATTCGAACAATTAGTCTAATGACACCCATAAATCAATCAACCACGATAACTAATAGATATCTAGTAGAGATGAGAATCGAAGAAAAAATTAATAGTTCGAGTTCGATTGAGGATATACAGATACTTACTTTAGACAATAAAATTTTTGTAAACAAATGTTTTTTAAAATAATTATATAAAAAAAAGTTTTGTTAAATATCATCATGTAACTTCGTATGGCAATTAACTTAAATTTCAATAGAATGGTTGTTGTTCCAGATGCTTGTATATTTTATTTGAACAATTAGTCTAATGACACCCATAAATCAATCAACCACGATATTTAATAGATATCTAATAGAGATGGGAATCGAACCCAAACTTAATAGTTCGAGTTTGATTGATTTATAATAAATTTAATTTATAATAAATTTAATTTATAATAAATTTAATTTATAATAAATTTAATTTATAATAAATTTAATTTATAATAAATTTAATTTATAATAAATTTAATTTATAATAAATTTAATTTATAATAAATTTAATTTATAATAAATTTAATTTATAATAAATTTAATTTATAATAAATTTAATTTATAATAAATTTAATTGTAGACGTGGATGCAAAGTAATTGTTGAGGCAATCCGCATTCAATGTAGAAGAGCGATTTGTAAATAAATAAGTAATACAAATCAGTAATGATAATATAAATATAAACTATAGAATGAGATGTTTAAGAAGACACTTCACAAATTCAACTTCTCCCAGCCACAACACTTCACAACTTCCATCCCACCCAACCACAACACTTCACAACTGCGACCCCACCCAACCACAAAACTTTAAAACTTTCACCCCACAACTTTGCAACTCTCTCCTTCATTTAAAAGCCTCAAACAACCTCGTGACGCGGAGATGATCGCATAGATAACATAAACCAGAGAATGTATTCTGTAAACTGAATTTAAAAACATGTGTTAATTTTGGTTAATTATTTATTTTACGAAGAGTTTGAAGGAGGTTGCGCAGGAAACACATGAAGTTTGAGGGCACAGTGTTTGTCTGGCCGAAAGAATTTTTCAATAAAACAATTGAAATTTTTAAGGGTATTAAGACATGTTTACGTTAATTGTTGTTGTTGTTGTTGTTGTTGTTGTTTTAGTTCGTTTCGTTGTTTAGCAGTCTGGAGAGGATAACCTCAACCAGCTGCGCTGCCCTGCCAGGCTCTTGAGTCAGTTCTCTTGTGTTCTTGCCCAGCCCGTGTGCTGCCCTATCTGGTTCAAGGGCTGGGCAGTCTGTCCAGAGATGAGTTGTTGTCTCCTGGGCTGTCTTGCAGAGTCTGCATAAGTCTTCTTGGTCTAGACCAATTCTACATTGGTAGGCTCTGATCGCCGGGTGGTGCCCTGTACGGAACCTGCTCAGGTTGGTGCGAGCAAGTTTGGTGAGCTCCTCCTCAGCTTTCTTGAGCCTTCCTTGGTATATGCCATTCAGTCTGTCGTTACTGAAGTGGGATTCTTGTGGTCTGTGGCTTGTGACTGCCTGGCAGATCCCTGTTCTCGATAGTTCTTGGTGTAGCGGGGTTAGCTGTGCCCTGAATCCTGTAGCTGCTTCTGCATCAGCCTCCTCGTTTCCGATCAGACAGCAGTGGCTTGGCACCCAGATGAAGATAACCTTTTTGTTCATGTTGGTACACTGTGCAGTTAGCTGTGAGATTCGATGGGAGGAGAGAGAGTTGGATGCCATTAGCGAAAGAAGTGGCTTGCAATCGCACACAATCTTTGCCACGCTCCATTCCTTTCTCTCACTCAACCATTTCAGAGCCTCCTCAACCGCAATTCTTTCAGTGTCCATTGGGTTACTCTTGTGACCTGTGGGCTTGTTCCAGTTAGCTACTTTCTGATCTCCTTGGTACACCACCACCGCAGCACCACCATGCTTTGCCACACCTTGCACCGAGCCGTCAGTGTAGATGGTAAAGTCAGCTTCGCCTTCCTGGGAGATGGCATCTTTAGCTGCTTCCAGTTGCAAGAGATCAGGGTCGTGCTTGCTGGATTTGGAGTAGCTGATGTTGAGGGGGAAGTTGATCCACGGCGGCTTTGGCTCGTATATCGCTTCGTGCAGTGGGTTTTCTGGGAGAAGTGCCTTTGCTTGGTGAAGGAATTTGGCCCTCCAGCTGTTTTGTTTCAGCTTCTTGGGGACATGTTTCTCTGCAAGTGACTTCCTCCAGTCTTCCTGCTTGTAGCTCACCCATTTAACAGCCCTTTTGAGGGAAGCTTGATCAAACCTCGTCTCCATGTTGGCTAGGTCTGCTTCAACAAGAACAGCTTCGGAGGGCGTTGTTGCTGTGAGACAGGTGAGGATTTTGGCAGCACGAAGTTGGGCCCTCTCGATCTTGGTGATGTGGGTTTTTGGAGTCCAAGGTGTCCATGCAGGGCTGGCATATTCCATTATGCTCCTTTGCAGTGCACAATATACACTTCTGAGCCCAGCTCTCATCCATCCCCACTCCGTTCCTCCGAGGTTGCGGATGATATTGTCCCGTTTCCTTACCTTGTCCACTATCATGTCTGTGTGATGGCCAAAGTGCAAGAGTCTGTCGTATTTGACTCCAAGAAAGGTCGGGTTTGGTTCGAACGGGAGAGGGATGTTGTTGATGGTGAGCGACGGTTGCCAATTGTGTTCGGAGACTGCTGTGGAGAAGAAGCTGCTCGAGCACTTGTTGTAGTTTAGGGCGAGGCGGTTTACAGAACTCCAATCCTGAACTTTGTTGATTTCGATTTGGAGTTCTGCCTGGATCTTCAGCTTGTCGTTACCCGTGCGTGCAATTGCTAAATCGTCAGCAAAGGCACACACCGTCGAATCTTCCATAAACTTGCCGAGAAGGTCGTTTATGAAGATGACGAAGAGTATGGGCGACAGTACTGCTCCTTGAGGTAGTCCAGCCCTGAATACTCTCGGGTTGCTGAGGTCTCCGTTGTATTTTGCCCTGGCTCGACGGTTGACAAACCACCCTTTGATGTAGGCAGTGAAGCGAGGAGGGATGCCGATGACAACCATTTTATTGAGCAGCCGTTCTCTCCACACAGTGTCGAAGGCTCGGCTGTAGTCGTACTGGGTGAGTATGGTGCGTTGCGACGGTTTAGACTGGAACCCATCACTGACTGTTTGTGTGAGACGTAGGCATTGTTCCGTTGTGTCTCTGTCTGACCTGAACCCCGACTGATTGTCGCTCAGTATCTGCTTCTTCTCCATCCACCACATCAACCTTGCTTTTATCATCTTTTCTAGAAGCTTCCCCACCACTGAGGTAAGGCTGATCGGACGATAGCTTGACACATCAGCAGGGTTTTTGCCACGTTTCAGGATCGGGATGATGATGGCATCCCGCCATTGTTGAGGGCACTCGCTGCGATTCCAGCAGATGTTGAATAGTGTCAGCAGGTTTTGTTGTGCACTGCTGGGTAGGTGTTTCAACATGTCGCTGCTGATGTTGTCAGGTCCGGGGGCTTTGCCTGCGGGGATGGAGCGGATACCTTGCTGGAGCTCTGACAACGTGAATGCCTTCTCGATCTCTTGCTCGGGGATTGAGCGGGTGTGGCTGAGGTTCCGATTGATGGCGACCTTAGTTTTCCGATGGTCCTTATCGCTCTTGACTTGGCTGATGCTTGCGTATTCTTGAATGAATGCGTTCGCACGCGCTTTGCTTGTGATGCAAATGCGGCCTTTGTAAGTGATGGACTTGTCTACGGATGTGCTAGGGTCTCCTCTCAAGTTCTTGATCAGCCGCCACGCCTGCTCTGGGTTCCTAGATTTTTCAATCTTGTCAAGCTTAGTTCTCCAGATGCGCCCTTTTGCTTCAAGTATGAGCACCTTGAGCCGATCGTTTGCTTCTTTCCACTTGTACCTGTCAGGTTCATGTGACCTTGCCCAGTTTCTGACCCTGATGGCTTCTTCTATTTGGGCCGTCATCCAGGGGATGAAGCTTTGCCTTCTTTTCTTTTTGGGAATGAAGGTTTCAGCCGATTCCAGGACGATGCTGCACCATTCATTGTAGAAGAGCTTCACCGGTTGGTTCGTGTCCACTCCTGGCATTGCATCATCAACTGAGTTGGAGAAGCCATTCCAATCAGCCTTGGAGTAGTTGAACTTCCATTCGCTGACGGGTTTTCCGGCTGGACATCTGTCGAACCAACGGATGATGATCGGGATGTGGTCTGACGAGAGGGCATTGTCAGTGCTCCATTGGATCTGGTGGGCTTTGCTACTGTGGCAGATGGTGACGTCAGGTGTTGAGGGTTTGGTGCTGCTCCTCGAGAACCTCGTCGGTGCACCGTCGTTGACTACCAGAAGTTTGTTGTTGTCAACCCATTCCTGGAGCAATGTGCCTCTGACATCAACTGGCGATACGGGGTCCCACAGTGGATTGTGAGCGTTGAAGTCACCTGCGATGATGCCTTCTTGGGGTGCTGGCATAAGATTAAACGCCGGCTTCTGTTCACGATGATCATCTGCTGTTTTCCTGGTTGGTGGGCAGTAGATGTTTGTGAAGCAGATCTCTTTGTCTCCGTTGAGCACAACTACGCTGAGGAGTTCGATTGTGGATGCGGACAGTTCGGCTGTGCGGTGGTACGGGATTCCTTTCCTTATTAGGGTAATCAGCCCTCCACCGCGTGTCTCGTAGCCTTGTCTTGCATGCTGACGATCAAGCCTCTCGATGTTGTAGTCGTGGAAGATCGGCGTTCGGTCTTTTGGCAGGAGTTTGGTCTCTTGAAGCAGAACGATGTCGGGGGCTTTGCGATGCAGCCATTCTTCGAGCTCGTCTTTTTTGCTCCATATGCCGTCGCAGTTCCACTGGATCACCAACACTGTGTCTTTTGTTGTTTTGATCACAGGTTGCTTGAATGAGCCTTCGTGCTTCTGCAGCTGGATTGGAGTAGTCGCTTGACTTGCTCGATCGTCGCATCTCTGGCAGCTCCATGTCCCATTGAGGCGCATGTCTTCGAGTGTTGGCCTTGGTTGCGTTGCACACTTGAAGTGGTGCGTCTTTTTGCACACGGCACATATGAGGGGTATCTTGCATGCCCTAACGGTTTTCCCGCAGCTTGGGCAATGTTTGTTGTGCGTGTCTTGGATTGGTGGGTTGAGCTGCTGCGTAGGATGCGCCACTTGCGGTGTGACAGAGGGGTCAGTCTGTTGGTTAGAAGTGCAACTGTCGCAACTCCAGTTTGTTGGAGTTTGTTGCCTGCTTAGTCCTGAGCATATTTGGTGGAAATTGCCCTTGCACTGCACGCATTGGATTGGTAAGGTGCCTCTCCTGATGGTGTTTCCACAGTGTGAGCACTGCAGAGGTGGTTGGTTCAACAGAGGGCTTGTGGTGTTTGTTGACGTTTGGGAGTTGCTGACGCTCTGGGTCTGATCATTGCATTTGGGTCATTTCCATTGTTGAGAGAGGGCAACTTGGTTTCGTGATAGGTGTGAGCAGGTCGCATGTGCTGGATGATGGCAAACTGAGCACAGTATTGGGCGTGTGTTGACTCGGATGGTTTTACCGCAAACAGAGCATTTATTGTTGTTGTTGATATTGGGTCCAGGGTTGGACTCAATGTCTCCGGCCTGTTGTATGTTGTTGTTGTTGTTGGCGTCCTTCAGTCTAAGTAGACAATGGACTTGCGCCGAGGGAGAACTTTTCGCTGTGGTTTTGTCGCTGCTGGTTGTTGTTCTCTGATGGTTGTTGTTCTTTGTTGGTTGTTGTTCTCTTCTGATTGTTGTTCGCAGCTGGTTGTTGTTGGCTGTTGGTTGTTGTTCTTTGTTGGTTGTTGTTCTCTTCTGATTGCTGTTCGCAGCTGGTTGTTGATGGCTGTTGGTTGTTGTTCTCTTTTGATTGTTGTTGGCTGCTGGTTATTGTTGGCTGTTGGTTATTGTTGGCTGCTGATTGTTGTTGGCTGTTGATTGTTGGTCGCTGTTGGTTGTTGCTCGCCTCTGGTTGTTGCTCGCTGCTAATTATTGGTGGCTGCTGGTCGCAGATCGCTGCTGTTTTTCTTTTCTGCGGGAGCACTTTTCACTGGCAAGCCGACGAATCCCTGCTTCCCCCGCTTCTAGTCCCATGCGCACAGCTTGCCTCCATCTGCTTTTATCTTCAGCAAGCGATTCCCAGGTGCTGACGTTGATCTCTGTAGATTTTAGATCGCGCTTGGAGACTTCCTTGTAGCGAAGGTATGGCCTGCCAGTTGCTCTCCAACCTGAGGCAAGCTCGCCGAATAGCACGTCTTTGGGAAGTAATAAATGTCAAATATAAAGGTTAATTTATCAATAAAATCAAAAATAATAATGATAAAGTGTGTGCTCTTAAGGAAAGTTGTATGTCGTTTCGAATCTTAATTGCGCCGTGAAAAATGCATTATGCAACATTAAACAAATTTGAAGAGCTTTCAAAACAACAACACAACTTATGTGTATTTTTTCTATTGCAGATGAACTTGAAAATTAAAAATTATAATTTTCAGTTCGTTTTGAAAATCTGCGCATATAAGCCGAAGTTTAAGGTTCCTAACTTTATCCAATCGACCAAGCTCTGTATTTTAAAGTTTAATGCTTAGTTTTTCACTTTTTTAAAGCGACTTAGACAACAGAAAAAATGATTAAAACTTTTATTTTTGTTGTGCTTCTGGTCTGAATCTCAGGAGGTTTGCGCAGACATTATTTATATTTTTTTAAAATTTTTATATTAATTTTTC
Source organism: Piscicola geometra (assembly GCA_943735955.1). NCBI lineage: Eukaryota > Metazoa > Annelida > Clitellata > Hirudinida > Piscicolidae > Piscicola > Piscicola geometra. The sequence goes on along the minus strand of OX030965.1, from coordinate 2,599,264 downwards.
TATTAAAAAATTAACTTAATTAATACAATTTAGATATGTCTTTTAGTGAATAAAACATTTAAATTTTGAAATCACTTAAATTTTTAATAATTTCTTAGTTTTTTAAAATGTTAACTGATATATTTTTTTTGAAGTTGTGGCTCAGAATAAAGACTTCAATAATAACGGTAACCAGACCCTCAAGTATTAGTAATTGTAGTATAAGTAGTAGTAGTAGTACTAATAGTAGTAGTAGTAGTAGTAGTAGTAGTAGTAGTAGTAGTAGTAGTAGTAGTAGTAGTAGTAGTAGTAGTAGTAGTAGTAGTAGTAGTAGTAGTAGTAGTAGTAGTAGTAGTAGTAGTAGGAGTAGTAGTAGTAGTAGTAGTAGTAGTAGTAGTAGTAGTAGTAGTAGTAGTAGTAGTAGTAGTAGTAGTAGTAGTAGTAGTAGTAGTAGTAGTAGTAGTAGTAGTAGTAGTAGTAGTAGTAGTAGTAGTGGTAGTAGTAATAGTAGTAGTAGTAGTAGTAGTAGTAGTAGTAGTAGTAGTAGTAGTAGTAGTAGTAGTAGTAGTAGTAGTAGTAGTAGTAGTAGTAGTAGTAGTAGTAGTAGTAGTAGTAGTAGTAGTAGTAGTAGTAGTAGTAGTAGTAGTAGTAGTAGTAGTAGTAGTAGTAGTAGTAGTAGTAGTAGTAGAAGCAGTAGTAGTAGTAGTATTGGTAGCAGTAGTAGTAGTAGTAGTAGTAGTAGTAGTAGTAGTAGTAGTAGTAGTAGTAGTAGTAGTAGTAGTAGTAGTAGTAGTAGTAGTAGTAGTAGTAGTAGTAGTAGTAGTAGTAGTAGTAGTAGTAGTAGTAGTAGTAGTAAGTAGTAGTAGTAGTAGTAGTAGTAGTAGTATTGGTAGCAGTAGTAATATTTTTTAATGGCTTAAGTTTGAGCCGTTTTTATGAATTTATCATGTTAATCATTATGAATAATATTATTTTTACTCTTCAAGATGGAACTATTGAAGTCATCAATATTCAAAGTAACCAGAAACTTATTATTAGATAACTTTCTTTTTGAACGCTCTATAATAATTGTTAATTTTTTTTTAATTTCCAAAAATTGGCTTAAGGTGGCTTCTCTAGCCTGAAGCAGTCGATTGCTGTTGTCTTAGTGGTCAGCCATATTTCCTACTTCATTCTCGGCTGACCCCACCAGCGGCAGCCACAGCAGCTCCAGCAAAATGAAACCCTGATACTAAATAAACTTTCATACTAAACTGTAGAAACAGATGTCATGTATTCAAATTTTATTTGATTATACATTTGCTTAAGAAAAATTTATGAACTCGATGGTTTTCATCAAACCTACTGCTTCTAAGCAAATCAACTTATCTGTGAATTAAATTTTGATTTGAAAACTGAATAAAAATGATTGAAGCTTTTATTTGGTTTTAATTTACTTCATGCACATTAAAACTATAACCGGATCTTATTGTGGGCATATCCAGCCCCGAATAAAAGCAGTTATTATTTTTTTCATTTACTTTCATTTTTTCACCATTATTCACCACAAATACAAAACTGATATGCTCATTTTTTATTAAAAACGTTAATTATTTAATGCATTATAATCATCATTAACATAATATACAGGAAAAAAAATTTGTTAAACAAATCTTTCAAGTGTTACTAGTAAGTTTCGCAATGCATTTTTTTATATATGGCCAATCTATTGAGTCGTTTTCACCCACAGTGCTTCTCAGTCACGTTTTTATTTACCAAAAAGAGCTAAATGAACGTTTTACAGTGCTGGTAGAAGTGTGTCAAAATTATGAAATGCCTTCTTAATGTTAGGAAAAAACAAACTTGTTTTTTAAAACATCATAGATATCTGGAATATCTTTGGCATCATTCCACTCGCTAAACCATAATTCTGCTTCTCCTTCAATGCCAAATCATAATCGTGTGAATCGTTTTGATCGAATCCCTCAACGAGTGGTCTTTTATGCTGCATGTATGGAAATGAGTTTAACTAAACGCAGACGAATGATCTGGGCAAATACGAATGTTTAAAGATAATATGATTGAATCCAAGTACAGAATTATTAAGGATCTTCTATCTACTAAGGATCTACTAAGAATAAAGTCTAGAAGAGTCTGTGCAGACGCAAGCGAGAGCAGTTCTGGAACTTGAAGCTTTCTCAGTCCAAAGGGAAGCCAGCTGACACCTGGAAACTCATCAATAGCATCGCGGGCAGAAGCAAGACGTCGTCAGTCTCAGGCATCAGTGCTGATGACTATCACGCACACCTCACAGAGAAAGTTGCGTCGGCGAGAAGGTCAATCAATGCCCAAGATGACCCAACATTTTCTTTTTGCGAGCACGGGCTCAGTTTGAATGGGTTCAGTATAGTCGACGAAGAAAAAGTAGTAAGGGCTATTCAAGGGCTTCCGAATAAGCAGTGCTTGAATGACCCGGTTCCTACATGGCTGTTGAAGGAGATATCTGGAATAATTGCTCCTTTTTTAGTGAGCTTATTCAACAGGTCTTTTTCGGCAGACAGGGTTCCGAAGTCCTTCAAGTCGGCCTACATCACGCCACTGCTTAAGAAGCCGAGTCTTAAACTTCGTCCTACAGGCCTATTTCAAACTTGAGGGTGTTGTTAAAACTCATGGAAAGATTAGTTCTCCACAGAGTAGTCAACTACCTCGCAGAATTTCATCTTTTCCCTCCCTTGCAGTCAGCCTACCGTCGTCATCATTCGACAGAAACTGCCATAACCAAAGTCTTTTCAGACATCGTTAGGGCAGCAGATGACGGTAAGCTCACATTGTTAGTGTTGCTTGATCTATCGGCAGCTTTCGATCTGGTAGATCACGCAACACTGCTCCGAAGACTGCACATCTCCTATGGTTTCTCTGACTCTGCGTTAGAATGGTTTAGGGACTACTTAAATGACAGATGTTTTGACATCCGCTGTAGTGGGACAAAATCGACAATGTCGGTTTCCGCTGTAGGAGTCCCCCAAGGTTCAGTTCTTGGTCCTTTACTGTTCTCTTTGTACACTGGAGATTTGGAAAGAATAGCAGCTAGACATGAGCTTGCTTTTCATCAGTACGCTGATGACACCCAGATTTACGGTCATTGCATTAAAGGTCATCAGGCTGACCTGCAAGAAAGGGTGTCATCATGCATTGATGAAATTGCTGCTTGGATGGGTGCCAATCAACTGAAACTTAAGTCCAGCAAAACTGAAGTTATCTGGCTCTCATCCCGTCGAAACTCTGTTCACACTCCCAAAGATCCAGTTCGCATTTGTCAGAACGAGATAATTCCTTCTGAAAGTGTCAGAAACCTAGGAGTTTATCTCGACAAAGACCTCACCATGACGACACACATCAACAAGATGACTCAAACCTGCTTTGCTTCTTCACGCCAAATACGATCCATAAGATGGTTATTGACGAAGGACTCACTGAGAACATTGGCTTCTGCTTCGGTTCTCAGTCGAATTGACTATGGCCAGTGTTTTTCCAGTTAACTGTAACTGAAATGGTAACTTAACTGAAAAATATCTCGCGCCTTTTTGGCCTCGAATCTTACGACACTCACTTCCTCTCACTGGCACGTATCGAGGGCAGTCTCACAAGCTCACCCTGTTCAAGAAAGGTAAGTTGTGATCATCCTTCACGTTTAGCTTCAAAAAGTTTGTTAGTGCATGCGACGTTGGGGCCTATGATGGTCTTGTTTCATGCTGAATGGTTTGATTATTGGACAGTAAGCTACAACCTTGTTTCCTCTCATTGACGTCTGTACAGTAAAAAGGCGGGAAACGAATGGACGAAAGCAGACGTGGATTGAAGGTGGCGGGAAGATTGAATGATTTATTTGGAAACCGGAGCAAGTGGATGAGCCTAGAGGGTGTATGATTTGATTGGTCGGTTCGTAAGAAGTTCATAGCACGTGACCAGTGTGAGGTTATATGATGAAGTTGAGACGGTCAGTATTTGCGATAATGATGTTATCAATGAGGATAATGATTGTATCAATGATGATGATGATAATGATGGTATCAATGATGATGATGATGATGATGAAGGTATCAAGAAACGAATGGAGATGATAATGATGAGAATGGTATTGATGATGATATGCTGCCATGCCGGTGGTGGAGAAATGTTACAATTAGAATTAAAATTTAGTAAGTTAGCTTCAACGTCCTGAGAGTTTGGATAAGAAAACACACATAAACACCCACCCATACCCACACATCCACCCCCTCACACACACACACACACACACACACACACACACACACACACACACACACAAACATACACACACACACACACTACCACCATACAAATGAGTATCTCCAAAACAAGTTGAACTCTAAGGCGTGTTTGAACTTAAATACTCTCGATAGGGGGCCTTGTAAAGATATAAAAGTAATCGTTCATAATTCGAATATATACAGGCATGTAAACGCAAAGTAAAGTAAAGTAGTAGTAGTAGTAGTAGTAGTAGTAGTAGTAGTAGTAGTAGTAGTAGTAGTAGTGGTAGTAGTAGTAGTGGTAGTAGTAGTAGTAGTAGTAGTAGTAGTAGTAGTAGTAGTAGTAGTAGTAGTGGTAGTAGTAGTAGTGGTAGTAGTAGTAGTAGTATTAATAGTGCACAATTCGACGTATATACATACAGGCGCTCAATGATCCATCAGAAAAGTCAAAATGTACAAAAAATACTTCTGTGTATAAGTGTCCAGGGCGATGATGATGATGATGTGGTGATGAAGTGATGATGATGTTCCGGTGATGATGATGATGATGATTGTAGGCACTTGTGAAGGCGCTTAAGTGAACTGAAGTAAATAAATTTAAGAAAGAAAATTAAAAACGTCTCTTGGAAAATCACTAACAAGTAAGAAGGCATGAAAGCGTTGGTGATGATGAAGATGGTGGAAGTGATGATAATGATGCAGATGGTGATGATGATGATGCAGGTGGTGATGATGATGCAGATGGTGATGATGATGATAGTGATGATTAAAGCGTGGCTAGTATAGATATATAAAAAGGTAGGGGCGATGATGGTGCCAGAGTATATACAGAAAAATACAATGATCAAGAAGGCGCAAGTGTACAGTACAAATGGTGTACAAATGATGGAAAGAACGTAAATACATAAAAAGGATAAGAAGAAGATGGCTCGAAGGGAGAAACAAATGATTTACATCACTGAGCATGTCATGAAGAATGTTGGAAGGAGGATAAACGGATTTATGGTTGAATAGAGTCGTGGATGAGAAGATGGATTGGGGGAAAGATGGATGGATGAATGATCAGGGACGCAAGGAGCGCTGGAGGAGACTGTGCAGCTTCTTTAGTTCGGCTAGTTGCTGCTCCAGCACGTCCCCTTCCCTATTGAGGCGCTTGATGTGGCTGCAGGCGTGGTCGAGAATCGACACCTGGCGAACGAAATGAAATTAGTCTGCAAGCGCTTGAATGTAAGATATTAGTTTCAGTGGTATGCTTGAAATAGCTATCGATCATCATGACTAATTATCAGTGGAGTGGTGATCACCTTGGAGAACTTGCAGGCGGAGTGTGGCGCGGAGAGGGAGGGCACGTGGTTTTTGAGGCAGACGAACAACTCTTTGAGGTTGCTCCTGCGTTGTCGCTCCAGCACGTTGTGTTGCGCGCGCTTGCTCGTCTCCTCCTGATAGGCCTTCCTGGGCCGCGAGGAGGAGGAAGAAGAGGCCTTGTGGTGGTGCCGGTACGGGTGGGAGGGGTGGTACGAGGGGGAGGGAGATCTGGCGCGGAAGGAACGTTTGTGTTGCTTGTTGTTGGGGTGGTTGGAGTTGTTGTTGCGGGAGTATGTGTGTTTGTTGTTGTGGTTGTTGAGGCGGTTGTAGTAGTATGGCGGGTAGTATTCTACGTCTTCGTCGTCATCGTCGTCATAGTGGTGTTGTTGTTGAAGATGATAATGATGTTGTTGTTGTTTGTAGTGTTGTTTATGGAAGCGATATTGTTGTTGTTGTTTTTTGTAGTTGCTAGTTGTGCAGTAGTTGTGATTTTCCAGAATAGAATTGTCGTGTTTTGAAGGAGAAGAATTGTTGTTGATGTTGTTGTTGTTATTATGACTACTACTACTACTACTACTACTACTCCGACTACTACTGCAACTACTACTATTGCTGATTGTTGTTGTTGTGTTGTTGTTGTCGAAGGTGGATGAGTCGTTGTGGAAAGATGAAGATTCGTTGAAGAGAATACTAAAAGTGTCGCTGTTTTGGTCAAGACTATTATCATTACTAGTATTGTTGTTGTTGTGATTGTTGGAACTATGGTTATGATTAGTGTGATTTTTATTATTATTGTGGTTATTATTATTATTATTATTATCGTATAAATTGTGGTTTTTGAGGAAGTGGTTGGTGACTTCATAGTCGAGACTCTCCACGTCAATATCTTCCTCTGTAGAGGTGGGAGAGAGGGAGAGGATGGGTGAGGGGAAGGGTGGGAGAGAGATTGAGAGGGAGAGGATGGGTGTGGGGAAGGGTGGGAGAGAAGGTGAGGATAGGTGTGGGGGAGGGGAAATGAAGGGGAAGAAGAAGGTAGGAAGAAGGGGGATGTTAGATGACTGGAGTTTGATTAAATGAGAGTGAAAAAAACACATGTGATTATCCATGATTGATATATGATAAATACATGACCCCACACACACACACACACACACCTCCACTGCATAGATCCAGCATATCTTCACTTAGTAAATCATCTGTAAGGATGATGATGATGATATAAATGTCTGAGACACCAGGTAGGTAACAATCTATGAACAAAATGTTTCAATTTCAAGACAGACACATAAAACCTTGAACTTTTGTACCTCTAGACACACACACACACACACACACACACACACACACACACACACACACACACACACACACACACACACACGCACACATACACGCACACACACACACACGTACGGATGGGTGTGAGTGGGTACTCGGAGTCTTCGGATCCGTAGTCACTTGACGACTTGACCTCACTCTTGATGCCGCCCTTCAGTTCTGTGAGGTTGTTGTTGCTGGTGGAAGTGGTTGTTGTTGGTGGTGGTTGGTGAGGTTGTTGTTGTTGCACGATTGTTAATGTTCTAATGATTGTGGAAAATAAGGATGAGTTGGGTGGTTGTTGTTTGGGTTGGTGAAGTGGTAGTGGTTGTAGTGTTGGTGGTGATAGTAGTTGTTGTTTGGGTTGGTGAAGTGGTAGTGGTTGTAGTGTTGGTGGTGATAGTAGTTGTTTTCTTTGGTGTAAATTATATGCCAAAGGTTGTTTTTTAATGTTTTGGTAAAGGTCGTTTTTAACATTTTTATGGTACTGATGGTAGTTGTTATTGTTCTTGATGCCTGACATTAATGAAGACAGTGATACATCGTCAAAGGGAGGAACAGAGAGAGTGCCAAAAGCTTCTCTTGACAAAGCGCCAGTCCAATATTCAGGCCTCAAAAATAAGCCGACAGATGCAGACACCCAGACCGATTTGCACATACACGCATAAGAACACTCATAAAAGAAGACAAACACACATACACTAACGTAGGCGTAGACATACAGTGATAAACACACAGACATACAGTAAGATACACACAAACATCCAGTATTAGGCACACAGACAGATATGCAGTAGTATAGACAAAGACTTGCAAACTATTGCTGTTTGTAAATAAATACCAAACAACAGCAACACAATCTCTCTTCATTCGCAACGAGATCAACAACAAAGCATGATTTTACAAATAACATTACATGATGATGATGATGATGATGCGAGACAGTTGTTGATGTTGTTGTTGTTGAAAAGTAGACGTCTAATTTATGGCAGCATGAAAGAAGAAGAGATGAGAATGATGGATGGGATAATTTAGGTGATGATGAAGAAGATGATGATGAAGAAAAACAGATGGTGATGAAGATGATGATGGTGATGAAGAAAAACAGATGGTGATGAAGATGATGATGGTGATGAAGATGATGATGAAGATGATGATGATGATGAAAGTGATGATGATGAAGATAGTTAAGAAAGAGTAATAATGGAAGTGATTGGGGGGGGGGGGGGGTAGTGGATGCAAGGGCTGAAGACATCAATAGCATCAGTTGCTCTTGCATCAATAAACATGAATCATATGCATATGCAATGCCTGGAATGGAATGATTGATGGATGAATTAATTAATAAATAGATGGATAAAAGGAGGCAGGATGGATGAATAAATGAATGAAGGAAAGGATGAATGGGTGAAGGAATGAATGAATGGCAGATTTGGCGGGAAGGAAGGCACATGAGGGCTCAAGTAGTGCTGACTCATGAGTTGTGAATGGGAGCATGAACAAGTGCTTTTTCTTATCGTTGTTATTGTTATTATCATTATTATCGTTGTTATTGTTTTAATCAGAGCTACTTTATTAAGATATGTTGTTGATCTTTATATTCTGAATGCCAGTGTAGTTGCAATGGGTCCTTCTCAGAAAGCCTTTGTTCTTTCCTCAAACTTTATTGTTATTATCATGATTTATTTCGTTATTGTCGTTGTTATTGATGTTGTTATATATGATATATGAGTTGTTCTGTTTGCTGGCATAATTCTTAATTTATGCTGTTTGAATAATTGAACTATCCCATAAATAAGTAGACTGTCTACACAAGCATTTTTGTTGTTGTTGTTGTTGCTTGGGATGTTTACAGTGTTTTGTTTTTGTTAGTGTTTTGCTGTTGCTGTTATTGTATTGTTGCTGTTGTTTTAAGTGTAATTGTTTCTTTTGTCTTTATGTTTATAATGTTGGAATTGTTGATGGCTTCTTTGTTGAGTGTTATTGATCTTTTTAGTTGAAGTTCAAACTTGCCATCAGCAAAATAAAACTAACAACAATAATCCTCATCATCATCATCACCCTCATCATCATCTTCACCCTCATCATCATCATTATCATGTGCATGTATGGGAAGCACTAAAGAACCCAAGAATAAGACTCAATAAACCCACCCACGCATGTCAGATATTCAATTCCATCATCATCACTATCATTATCATCATCACTACTATCATCAACAGCATCATCAATAACTACTATTACCATCATCATCAATAACTACTATTACCATCATCATCATTACTAGCCTCATCATCATCATCACCATCACTATTACTACCCCTATTATAATCAGCTAGTTCATCAGCAGTGTGTGAAACTACATATAGAGATGCAGTCTGGCAGCACAGAGACTCCCAAACACTCACTCAGTGGCTTGTTGACCCGCCAATTAAGCGCTTCATAAAGTCACTAGTATATGATGGATGTGTCATACTTGTAGTAGTAGTAGTAGTATTAGTAGTAGGAGTAGTAGTAGTAGTAGTAGTAGTAGTATTCTCATATTAGTAATGAAGGTAAAATACAAAAATAATCAGACTCCATCAATTTTTTAAGGCCTAAATTGGGACATTATATTTTTAACCATCAATTCCAAAACCTAAGTCGGCCAATACGAATTCCTTGAAACGACACCTCTATTTTGGACATTTAAAAATTAATTATTAATGTAGAAATTGTTATATTTTGGACATTTAAAAATTAATTATTAATGTAGAAATTGTTATTTGAGGCCGAAATTGATGAAATGCAAGATTAGAAGCACTTGACAGTCTCAAACTGCCTTATCATGTCCACAACATGCCACCACCTTATCATCATCATTATCATCATCACCACATCATCATCAAAGCATCATCTTTAGTGAGACCATAAAACCATCACATCACCCTGACACAGACATCCTATTACCATCATACAACCCTAAACTTTGATAGACCCCATTTTATTGCTACAAATAGTAGTTTGAGAAGTGTCTCAAATTTGTGAGTGGAGGTTATGATAGTAGTGGTAATTATGAGTGGTGATAGTTTTATTGGTGGTTGTGATAGTAATTAGCGATAGTAGTAGTAGTAGTAGTAGTAGTAGTAGTAGTAGTAGTAGTAGAAGTATTGGTCATAGTAGTAGTGGCAGCAAGGGCTTAAGATATCATGAGATGTGCCAAATCAGCCAGTCCCACAGTTTAGTTTTATTTTTATTTTAACTTATTTTTATTACTACTATTACTGTAGTCATTATTATTGTCGTCGTTATAAATGGCAGCACACACTAGTAAAGTCTACAAATTGAGAAGGCAGAAATAAAATGAAGGGTGATCAAAATGGAAGGAGAGAGATAAGGAGGAGATAAGAGAGGGGCCATCAGAGATAAGGAGTTGATAGTGCCATTCAAGTGGGTAGAATTGTCTCAGTGGTCTTCAAAACACATATAGACACACCTACACACACACATACACCCAGACATAAACACACAAAGACACACAGACACATCTAACAACCAAATGGTATGCAGAGGGTGTTATAACCTGAGCTAACAAGTAGGCGATGAAGGTGTTGACAGAGACAGGTGAAAAGATCAATTAGCATAGATGGATGGATGGAAAAGGGGATGGATGGTAAGAGGGATGGATGGAAAAGGGGATGGATGGTAAGAGGGATGGATGGAAAAGGGGATGGATGGTAAGATGGATGGATGGAGGAAGAAATAAATTGGAGAATGGATGATAGAAAGATGAATGGATGAATAAATAGGTGGATGCAGAAGTTGGGTTGAGGAATGAATGGGTGGTTGTTTGAAGAAGATAAGGAAGGCAGGATTCAGTGTCAAAGGTTGCGTAATGGCAAATTAATAGAGGAAGCATGAGGGGGGAGGGAAGGGAGATAGGGAGCAGGATGTGGGCGCTAATGGTCACGCATGCATGCTGAGCACATTGTCCACTTCATTGTATTGTTTGATACATTACAATACAATATAAAACAATACAATGCTGTGCAACAATACAAACACACATACAATACAGTGCAACCATTCAAAAAATATGCAGGCATACAAAAGAATGCAATGCTCTTAGAATGCAGATGAGACATGCAAGCAGACGAGTATTCAAATGGCGTGTTTGAAGATAGACAACGCCATTCCAAGACATTTGCATGCAGTGGAATAACACATGCAAGGAAACATATAAGCACACATACAGACAGATACTAGGACAGGGGGAACTAAACATGTAGGCACACATGCAATGAACCATATAAACAGATGCAAGCACAAATACGACTGACCAGGGAAGCTGGAGACAGGCAGTGCAGCGAAGTCGTGCTTCCTCTCCACAGCGTCCAGGTACTCGATGTCGAAGGTGGTGACGGGCGGTTGGAAGAAGTAGAACGCACATGTGCGGATGTGCTCGAGGGGCGCCTCGTTGTCGCTCAGCTTCTGCGCCAGGGTCGTCGAAGAGGAGTCGTTGAAGATTGGCGTCATGTGGTCTGCCCACATCCTTTCGCCGCAGCCGCTGCTGTTCCTCACGTCCTTGAGCATCTTGCGCACGCACACCGGACAGTCGTACGACACTTCGTACTTGTCCCAGTTGATTTCGATTCCATTTCCACCGTTGCCTTCCACCTCGTTGCGTCCGTCGTGGAAATCGACGATTGCCGACGAGTCGAGGAGGCTGAAGTTGTAGTCGAGGTCGTGGTCGCTCCAGTCGATCTTGTCCGTCAGGTCGTATATTTCCATTTTTCGTCTGCTTCTTCTGCTGGAATAGTGGTGGTATGTTGGAAATCATATTGGAAATGGTGATGTGTTGGATACATACATGTGTTGCATACATACATTTGTTGCATACATACATGCGCAATAGCTCAAACATTAAACTGAGAGTGCAAAAAGAAATAACCAACCTTGTAAATGCAAAACAAAATGTCTTTTTGATGTTAAAATCCGTTTTGTGCAAAAAGTGAACTTCCAACTAATAAAGTCTTTAAAACTGAAAGTTAGATAAGGCTCTATATTTAGATTTCAAAGTACAGTTCGCTCTGAACTGCAGGCTCTAAAGGTCAGTCGAGACGGCAGGAGTGCCAGGAGCGAACGACAACATTGAAGTGCCTCTGATGAATCCGCTATATATATGGCCAGCACGCCATCTTCAAGTCTAGACTATATGAATATATGCATTTGATTATATTATAATCTTTAGAAAAGAAGGAGGAGCTAAGATGAATAAAGAGGCTTTGATTGGTTAAAAGTAGGTCGTAATATGAATTAACAAAGAAACCGCGCGAAAATACTCTGTGCAATTTAAGCCATTCTCAAAGTGTAAATTTCCATAACATTTTACAACTTCTATCCTTCTTTGATGTCGTCACAAATCCTAATAGTTTCGCAACTCAAACCGGGAAAGTTCCTATTTCCGTAACAGACTGAATTAAAACAGTTTTAAATCTACTACGCACTAAACTAATAAAAAGATGGAGTCGTAAATAGAAATACATCAAGTGGCATATACCTTCAAAAGAAACTTCCCAACCTGCTATCGAAAACAGTGCGTTCTGGCGCAACTTTTTTTTCCAAAGATCAAAAATATGCCAAGTTTTTAATTATCTATTTTTGCAAAAAATTATATAACTGTCGATAAATAAAAGTTTCATAATGGTTATGACTGAAATTAGACAAAATAATATATCAAGGACGAAATTTGGTATAGATAAAGGCTTAAGTGAATTTTAAGAACTTTGCAACTTGAAGTTAGATAGTGTGCAGTAATTTAATGTTTGCATCTATAATAATGAAGTTTAAACTCCATAATCGGATTAAGGTCTTACGCAACATGTGTGTGCGTGCGACTTTCTGTATGTGTGCTTGTCTGTGTGTATGTGTGCTTGTCTGTGTGTATGTGTGCTTGTCTGTGTGTGTGTGTGGTGACAAATGGATTGGTCTCAGCATCTTGGTGCATCTCATAAATTATTCCTAATTGGTCATTAACTGCTTCTCCGCTTCGATTCTCTTTTAATCTTCTCACGTTTTTAATTAAATCTTTCAGCTATTAGTACAACCATTCATCAATCCAACCATCTATCAACCACTAATCCAACCTTTCATTCCCTTCACAGCCTCTAAAATGTCTCAGACATCATTCAAAATCAATAACCATTTACATTTTGTATCGAAAAAGAGAAAATAGTGGGCCAATAATGAAAAGGATGCCAAGAGAAGATGAATAGCAGGATGATGGGGATGAAAGGAGGTTTTATGATCTTTGACCTAGATTTTCTACTTCCGTCTGTCTTCGCTCTAACATCCATTATTAGCATCATGACAATTATTATATCATTATGTCAATTATGATATTCATGATAATCGTTGCTCTGATATGGCAATTATGCTAATCGGAGCAATTATTATTGTTTTGTTATTTTTGTAATGTTTGTTTTAGAATAGAAACTTCATCTCTTCGTTGTTATTGTTGTTGTTAATGGTCGAGAATAGAGTTTCAAGTACTGCGTGGGAGGGTTGTTGAAAGTGTTACCCTTCTGATTTCTCTCGTTAAGTAAATGTAACAGTTATGATGATTTTTATTATTATTATTTTTATTGTTATTATTGTTGTTATTGTTACTTTTTACGGTGTTACAGTAGTCTCGTTCTAGTTTGTCGGGGTTTGAGGTTAATGCGTTAGTTTGTTATTGTTGTTAAGGCAGGAATAGTAGTAGTAGTAGTAGTTTATCTAGTGTTACGTAGGCCTAGTTGTCGGTTAGATGGAGGTGTGGTGGTTATTTTCTTGTCAGTTCAGAGGTTGGACCGGGTACCCATGGCACTCCCAACCGAGAACTTAATTCGAGAACGGCAAAAGTTGTGAATCGGGAAGGAACGGGAACGGGAATCACCATTTAAACCGGGAACGGAAAAAACAGAAAAAAATTTATTGGAATTTAAAACTACTTGCATAAAAATGTGGAATAATATCAATGATAATATCATTGGTATGTTTGATTTGATTTAAAGTAAAACAGTTTTTTTGTTCTTGTTTGTACATTTTGGAGAAATTTCGATGGTAGCGTTTAATTATCGTCTCTGAATTTTAACGTTCACGAATTCGAATTTTAAATGTCTCCAAATGCCATCATTGAGTTGTGGCAATGGGACAGGAATGGCAACCAAACTTCTGATCACCAGCGGGAATGGAACGAAACGGAAAAAAATTTCAAACCGGAAATTAAAAATAATGCCAGTTCACCCTTTATGCCAGTGTTAACTTTAAACAATTCCCAGAACCTTTGGATATCAACAATCTTCAAAACCATCACTTTTGAAAAAAAATCTTTTAAATCTCTAATTTGGAGATATTTTAAAACTGTTCCAAGGTGGTCAATGAGAATTATTTGAAATGAATCCCATGTTTTTGGACATAAATAATGTCCGAAGATTTAGATATTCTACACTCCTTAGAAAAATAAAAAGCCTTGGGCTATGTTATTTAGGTTTGGGGTTTCTATTTCGGTGTATGAACTTATAACCTCAAAGGAAGAAGAAAAGGGCGATGATGACGATGATGATGATGAGAGGGTGAAGATGATGATGATGATGATGACGATGATGATGTTGAGAGGGTGAAGATGATAATGATGGCGATGCTGGTGATGATGTTGAGAGGATGAAGAGGATGATGATGGCGATGATGATGATGATGTTGAGAAGAGCGATGATGATGATGATAGATATTGATAAGAGGTGATCGCATGAGTTTATGGGCGATTAGGGCAAGATTAGGATCATGAAGGCTTGGAGGTTAATATTATACTTATTCGTCTTTATAGTGCGCAAATGGCCCTGAAGCTCGTATGGGTTTTACGCCACTCTAAAAATGCTTATTATTATTATTATTATTATTCTTATTATTATTATTATTATTATTATTATTAGTAGTAGTAGTAGTAGTAGTAGTAGTAGTAGTAGTAGTAGTAGTAGTAGTAGTAGTAGTAGTAGTAGTAGTAGTAGTAGTAGTAGTAGTAGTAGTAGTAGTAGTAGTAGTAGTAGTAGTAGTAGTAGTAGTAGTAGTAGTAGTAGTAGTAGTAGTAGTAGTAGTAGTAGTAGTAGTAGTAGTAGTAGTAGTAGTAGTAGTAGTAGTAGTAGTAGTAGTAGTAGTAGTAGTAGTAGTAGTAGTAGTAGTAGTAGTAGTAGTAGTAGTAGTAGTAGTAGTAGTAGTAGTAGTAGTAGTAGTAGTAGTAGTAGTAGTAGTAGTAGTAGAAGTAGTAGTAGTAGTAGTAGTAGTAGTAGTAGTAGTAGTAGTAGTAGAAGTAGCAGTAGTAGTAGTATTAGTAGTAGTAGTAGTAGTAATAATAGTGTCAGTAGTAGTGGTGTTGTTGAATTTGGCACTGATAAGCCATAATAACATTATATGAGGGTAAGAAGAGTATAAAACAAACATCCATTGATTGATTAAACAATAAAAGACAAGTTTTAATTTGAACAATTATGTTCTAAGATTGATTTAGTGCTTTATATTATTTACTTTTATTATTATTTTTTATAATTATTACTATTGTTGTTGATGATGATGATAATTAAATTAAATTACTCTAATAATTATTGTTATTATTTTTATTTTAAAAAAATTTTCAATTAATTTTTATAATTGTTATTATCATCATTGTTT
The DNA here is from genome assembly GCA_943735955.1 of Piscicola geometra. NCBI lineage: Eukaryota > Metazoa > Annelida > Clitellata > Hirudinida > Piscicolidae > Piscicola > Piscicola geometra. The sequence goes on along the minus strand of OX030965.1, from coordinate 2,583,728 downwards.
CTTCTATTGATATTAATTATCAGCCAGTAAGGGTCGAGGTCTCAGACGTCTGCTTGTTAGACCTAAAAATAAAACTAAAAAAATTAGTAACACTAAAAGTAATATTAATGAAATATTAATACTAATAGGAATATTATTATTATTATTAATAAAAAAAATAAATAATAATGATTAAAAATAATAATTATAATAATAAACTATTCATATTCATAAAGATCTGTTTATAAAATGAGCCTTTACGATTTAAATGTTTTAATGTTTATTTTATGCATAGGAAATATCTGAAATTCCATGAGCAAATGAATTTACATTTGAATGATTTTCAAACACCAAAATAGCCGTATTGAAGGAGAACTAAATCACCAACATACCGCAACACTCAACAACACTCTACAACACTTTGCAACACCCCTTTACTTGCTGCAAAACTCCACAACACTCCATAACACTTCACAACACTCCACAACACTCCACAACACTCCAAAACACTCCACAACACTCCACAACACTCCAAAACACTCCATAACACTCCACAACACTCCATAACACTTCACAAAACTCCACAACACTCCACAACACTCCACAACACTCCACAACACTCCACAACACTCCATAACACTTCACAACACTTCACTACACTCCACAACACTCCACAACACTCCACAACACTCCACAACACTCCACAACACTCCACAACACTCCATAACACTCCACAACACTCCACAACACTCCACAACACTTCACAACACTCCACAACACTCCACAGCACTCCACAACACTCCACAACACTTCACAACACTCCACAACACCTTTCAACATCCTCGAAGATTGTGCAACAACAGGAACTAAAATTAAAGATAGAATCAACTTTTGTGACTGCATGGCACTTATTGTATAGTCTATCCCAGCAGGATACCTGCCATGGCAGAAGTGATGGTAAGGAATAACTGCTATCAAAGCACATTAAAACAATTAACAATGTAGTATTGTAAATAATAATATTTATACTAAGTCAAACAACAGAGCGCAGTACGCAGTACACAGTACAGTATTTTAAACACTAATTGAATTCCTTAAAGTCAGGTTTCAAGTAATTATAGTGGAGGGGTGGCTGATGGCGTGGAAAGATGGAGAGAGGGATGAATAAGAGAAAAGATACCTGGAGATGAAGAGAATAAGAAAATTTAAATTAAATAAAAACAAAAATTATAAAAAAATTAAATTAGAAAGAAGAAAAAATATAAAGAAAAGTGTAAGTTACAAAAATGAAGAGATGAAATGAGAGAAGAGTAAATGAGAGAGGGGAGTGGTGAGATGGAGTGGCTTGCGGCAGTGCAGTGGTTGAATTGATTTATGAGAGGTTCGAATTAGAGTTATGAGGTGGTGCATGAAAGCATACATGAGTAGAAGAAGGAATGGATGGATGAGTGGATGGATGGATGAATGGGTGGGTGAATGGATAGATGAGTGAATGGATGGATGAATGGGTGGGTGGGTGGATGGATAAATAGCTTACCGTAAGATACCAGGTTGTCCGAAAACCCAGAAAGTTCAAAAAACATAATTTTTCTAAAATGCACATTTATTTTCGGGCCCTTAGTTCGGACATAAATTTTAAAAAAAAGAACGTCTGCGCTTGTAATTATGGCAAGCAATATTAAAACTCGTGAGTGAATTTCAATACCATCATGACAGATTTGATTGGACAAAGAATAGAATTAGTTGAAAAACCCTATATTTTCGTCTAAAAAACATTTGGGAAAATTGTGCGAATGAATTGTTTATTACGGCACTTTTTACTTAACGTCAGCAAAGTCAAGGTCACCCCATGGTTTCCAGGCCTCCACTGGATTCCGTTCTGCCTCTGCTCTGTCGAAGTCATCGGAGTTGTGCTCTACTGCATCTTCATTCGCTTCAGCAGCATGCGATCAATCCCCTTTCCTGGCATGACAACAGCTGATTCCTCGTTAACTGAAACTGGACGACAAGATAGTCTAGTGGTAAAACGCTTGGCGTTCAACTCACTAGCGTGGCTTCGATTCCCACAGTCAGCACCATCGATGCTCCAGAGGTGCCTGTACTTTGTGGGAAGGAGGAGAGTGAACTGAAGTTTCTTTCTTGGCGATCTTGACGAGATGACCTTCTTTCCATTGCTTCGGGAACTTGTTTTGCCCTTCTACATGCAGACCTATAATTATAAAAGTTCTAGATTAATCATAACATTGTTTAATTGTTCTTAAGATTATCATATATATAATTGGGGTGATTATTTATAAACTAAAACTAACATTACATTTGTTCTATTTTAATGACAATTTATACAAATTCAGTTTTGAGTATTATTATGGTGGCCATAAGGAATGAATGAATGAATGAATGAATGAATGAATGAATGAATGAATGAATGAATGAATGAATGAATGAATGAATGAATGAATGAATGAATGAATGAATGAATGAATGAATGAATGAATGAATGAATGAATGAATGAATGAATGAATGAATGAATGAATGAATGAATGAATGAATGAATGAATGAATGAATGAATGAATGAATGAATGAATGAATGAATGAATGAATGAATGAATGAATGAATGAATGAATGAATGAATGAATGAATGAATGAATGAATGAATGAATGAATGAATGAATGAATGAATGAATGAATGAATGTATGAATGAATGAATGAATGAATGAATGAATGAATGAATGAATGAATGAATGAATGAATGAATGAATGAATGAATGAATGAATGAATGAATGAATGAATGAATGAATGAATGAATGAATGAATGAATGAATGAATGAATGAATGAATGAATGAATGAATGTATGAGTGAATGTATGAATGAATGAATGAATGAATGAATGAATGAATGAATGAATGAATGAATGAATGAATGAATGAATGAATGAATGAATGAATGAATGAATGAATGAATGAATGAATGAATGAATGAATGAATGAATGAATGAATGAATGAATGAATGAATGAATGAATGAATGAATGAATGAATGAATGAATGAATGAATGAATGAATGAATGAATGAATGAATGAATGAATGAATGAATGAATGAATGAATGAGAGAATGAATAAATGAATAAATGAATAAATGAATAAATGAAGGAATGAATGAATGAATGAATAAATGAATGAATAAATGAAGAATGAATGGGTGGATTTATGGATGAGCATTCATTAAAAGGTCATAAACACGGACTTAGTGGGAGGCGAACGAGAGCTTCACGTATGAAGACATCAATGAAACAGACGTGCTAAGTGATTGACGTGTGAGCTGCCATCAAGCAGACATGCACACAAACAAACGTACAAAAGTCACACAAACACACAAGCAGACACACAAGAAGCATCACAAATACATAAGCAATAATACAAGAAGACAATCAGACATATATAAGGGAGCACAAAAAGAGACACTCAAAGAGACAAACAAAGAGACACACAAGCAAAAGAACAAGAAACAAAAAATTATTAATTTTTTATTAGTTAAAAAAACTAGAGATAGAAACGCAAACATAAAAACAAAAACAGCAACATCATGAAAATAGAAAACAAAATGCATACCAACAACCAAAACATCATTCTCAAAACCAACAAAAACAACAAGAATGCAGACATAAACAACAAGAAGGCAGACAAAGACAACAAGAAGGCAGACAAAAAAAACAAAAAAAAGCAGACAAAAACGACAATAAAAACAACAGCAAAGCAGACATGATGTATGGAGTCAAAGATCGAGGAAAGGGGGCAGAGTCCCATGTCTCTGTTTGCCAAGCAGCCTCTTCCTCCCCCCCCCCCCCGAGCATCCTTCCTCTGTTATAGCGCCAACTTTAATCTTAAGTTATTATTAAAACATAGCTAAATAAAAAAAAATATGATTTTAATTAAATTTTATTCAAGTATAATTAATATATTAATAGTCACAATTCTTAAGTATATATATTATAAATTTAAAATATACATATTTTTATATTATATTATATTATAAATACATTACGTATAATAGAAACTAAAATATATAAACTACAATGAAATATATACATAAATATGTTTTTCTATTTAAGCATTATTTTATTTGCTTTTGCTTCTTTTTCTGTCTGTTTTCTTATTCTTATTTTTGTTTCAAGAGATGATTTATCTCCGCTGAGATACTTTAACAGCTCATCAATTCTTTAAAAATCGACAAGGCGTTCGAAGAAGTAACAACTTTCTTCTCATCATTATCATCATCATTATCATCATCATGATCATCATCATGATCATCATCATCATTATCATCATCATCATTATCATCTTTATCATCACCATCACCACCACTTCCATCATCATCCTCATCGTCATCATCATCGTCGTCATCATCGTCGTCATCACTGTCGTCATCATCGTCGTCATCATCATCATCGTCATCATCATCGTCACTACCACCATCACCACTACCAACACCACCACTACCACCACCATCATCATCAGCATCATCATCAGCATCATCATCAGCATCATCATCATTATCGTCATCATCGTCATCATCATCATCGTCATCATCATCATCAACACCCTCATCATCATCGTCATCATCTCCATCATCATCATCATCATCAACATCATCATCATCTTCATCTTCATCTTCATCAACATCATCATCATCATCATCAACATCATCATCATCTTCATCAACATCATCAGACATCTTTGATTAATGAAAACTATTTAAGAAGCTAGCAAAACCTTCCACATCCCTCGATCCATCATACTCGCCATATCTTCTGTCCTCCATCTCCCCTTCCCTCACAAAATCATTCTATCCACTGAATACCTACCCTCTCTTCCCCTTGCCCACTTCTTCCATCTTTCCAACCCACCATCTTTACCCCTTTCCCAACTCTCACCTTCCTCCTTTCTGCCCTTCCAACCACCTTTCAACAACTTACTTTTTAAGAATCAGACAAGCATCCATCCATCTAACAAGCACCACGTTGAAGATCTTCTTACAGTCCCCATCGACCTGTCTCCATCATCCGCCATAAAGTCCGTCTACCATCCACTACATTGTCTTCCATCAATACATTCTCTGTCCATGCATTAACCTTCATTCCTTCTTTTTTTAAATTCTTTTTTCCTTCTTTTTAAATTCTTTTTTTTCTATTTCTTCATTCATTTTTTCATTCATTCATTCAATCATCATCGACCACTCCATCACCATCCTCCTCCCACCATGTCCCATCACTCACTCTGTTTATTCAACAGATCTTGATTGAATCACCTTCATCACACCCATCAGTCATCTAAGTATGAAGGCAGAACTATTTTCATCATCATCAACAGCATTATCATCAACATCATAACCATCATCATCAGCATCAACAACATCATCATCATCAACAGCATTATCATCAACATCATAACCATCATCATCATCATCATCACCATCTCTGTCATCATCAACAACATCAAAATCATCATTGTCGTCATCATTGTCGTCATCATCAACATCATCATCTCTATGTCACATCATCAACATCATCATCTCTATGTCACATCATCAACATCATCTTCAGCATCATTCTCATCATCATCTCCGTCGTCATCATCATCATCATCATCATCATCATCATCATCATCATCATCAACATCATCATCAACATCATCATCTTCATCATCATCTTCATCATCATCATAACCACCCCTACAAACTCTTCCACTCTCAGTAATTTAATAATCATTGTTATTGCTTATGTTATTGACGCCTTCACGTCTATTATTACCAACTTTAAAGCTGCCAGAAACAGTCCGCCAGTAACCACACAAACACCGACACACTTAAAAAGACACACATACAAACACACACACATAAAAAAACACACATACAAACCCAAGCATAAAAAGATAAACATACAAACAAACAGATACAAATACAAAAATACGAAAAAAATACAAGCAAATACATACACACATCTAGATTAAGACATATACAAACACACATACATACCGTAAAATACCAAAAAATTCTTTTTGCAAAAAATGAGAATGTACGAAAATTAAAGATGTACGAAATATCTGGTATTTTACGGTACTTCTACAACTAAACTATTTTAAACTGACATACGTCACTGACACCACACAACCACATCGTTTAACCACACCACAAACCCAAAATACCACACCACACAACTACACCATACCACACAACCAAAATACACAAATATAGCATACCACATAACTACACACTACACATCACATCACAGCACATATCACACAACCACACCACACCATACCACACCACACCACACCACACCACACATCACATCACATAACACAACCACATATCACACAACCATACCAAAAAACCACACCACACCCCACAACCACGCCATACAACCACGCCACACAACCACACCACACAACCACGCCACACAACCACGCCACACAACTTCACCACACAACCACACTACACAACCACGCCACACAACCACGCCACACAACCACGCCACACAACCACGCCACACAACCACGCCACACCACACCACACAACCACACCACACAACCACGCCACACAACCACGCCACACCACACCACACAACCACACCACACAACCACGCCACACAACCACGCCACACAACCACGCCACACAACCACGCCACACCACGCCACACCACGCCACACAACCACACCACATAGGAAAATCTCAAATGCACCAATGAATATTAAACCGCAGAACTCGTGTTGTTGTATCAGATGTCGATTCAGTACTTGTTGTTCTCGTTGTTTATGAGACTCATGCAACACACTAAAGCGTTGCTAGGCGAGTGAGATGGATGCATGACGGTTGCTAAGTCAAACAAAGATAAGGCACAGCTATTAAATCAATTCAGGCGTCCTTAGAAACCTGATGCTCTGCTCCATCACGTAGGCCTTGCATTGGTGTTGCCTTGTGTGTGTGTGTGTACTTTGTGTGTGTGTGTGTGTACTTTGTGTGTGTGTGTGTACTTTGTGTGTGTGGTTTGTGTGTTGTATATTTATATGTGGATTATGTGTGGTAGATATTACTCACGCGTTTTAAGTGTATTCTATGTGTTATACATGTGTGTCTTGTCTATTAAATGTATTTTTATTCATTGTGAGGTGTTGTATCTGGTTACAGCGTATGTGTGTGTTGTTGCATACAAAATGCTCGTACACACAAGGTTGTTGAGGCATGCTTGTTTATGGCAGGCAACGAGTGAGTGAACGTCAGAAGGCATCCTTTGATCCTGCCTATGCACCCTGCATGCCTTATCTTTCCTATGTGTGTCGAGGTGTGTGTCCATGTGTATGTCTATGTGTGTTTATATGTGTGTCTATCTGTTTCTATGGGTTTCTTATTGTGTGCATTTGTATCTACATTTGTTTGTGTGTTTGATGTGTGCCCATTTGTATCCATGTGTGTTTATGTGTGCCTATTTGTAACCATGTGTGTTTATGTGTGTTTTATGTATGTCTATTTGTATCCATGTGTGTTTATGAGTGTTTATGAATGTTTTATGAGGGTCTATTATGATGAATTCTAGATTTTCGCTTCCATATATTTCCGAGCTTGTTTATTCCTGATCCTTCGGTTTCTTCCGAAACCAGAAATGGTGTTTCAAAAGATACTAAATTTTGTTTTACTCAAAAAAGAAGCTTGTTCATCGCAGATTGCAGAAAATATTAATTTTAAAAAAATGAGAAATTTAGAAAAATTGAATATTAAGTTCATTAAAAGTTTAAAATTAAACTATTTAAAAATTATTTCAAGTGTTATAAATGAGAAATGTTAAGACAAATGAGCTAAACACTTGAATATTTATCAATTCAGAATTTTAAAAAATTGGTTTTCAAAATATCTATATTTTCGGACATTTAAAAGTGTTCGAATGTATAGGTATTTTACGGTAGTATATATGACAAAAATATTTTAAGATAATTTTTTTTAAACTTTTAACAAATTTATTTTATTTAGGAAATTATTACAAATATTTGTTTAATTATTTACTTAATTAAGTAGAAGGAAATGATTTATAACTTTTTGTGTAAATTAACTTGTGGAGTACGTGATGGATAAACGAGTGCCTATGTGCGATTATATTTGTCTATGTGTGTCTTTGTGTGTCTGCGTGTGTTTTAGAGTTTTTCTGAGTGTTTGCGCATTTTTCTTGACCCATCTAAGTGTGTTTATGTATGTCTCCTAGTTAATTTTTGCACTTGTGTGTCATTGTCTGTCTTCTTGTTTTATTATGAGCGTCTTAGACACTGTCTATATTTGTTTATTAGTGTTCATTAAAAATGTGTTTGTATTTTGATGTTTGTGGAAGTGCTTGTGTGTGTGTGTGTGAATGTGTGTATGTGTGAGTGTTTGTGTGAGTTTTTGTGTTTGTGTGTTTTTGTGTGTAAGTGTGTGTGAGTGTGTGTATTAGTGTGGGTGTGAGTGTGTATGAACGTGTCAGTGTGCGTATGTTACCCAGCATGATTGACTTAGTTCCTGCCAGTCTGTCTAATGTAGCTCAAAAGTTAATATTTAAATCAAATTTCAGATTTTAAAGTAATTTATTTGTGTACATGTGTGGATATGTGTGTGTTTTTAGTTGAGTGGTTTTGTGTGTGTTTGTGTTCGTGTGTTTTTGGATAGATTTTATTTCGTGTCTTGTGTTTATGTGTGTGTTTGTTTGTGTGCGTGTAGTTTTGATTGAGTGTGTTTCAATTTCTTGAATGTTTATTCAAGGTTGCGATGTCAGGTGATGCACATTTGGATATTATGATTCCAATGCATGTGTGAAAACTTGTTTATGTGACTTTAAAAAAATGTGTATAGGTATGTATGTATGGATGTGTGGTTGTATGTTCATCTATGTATGGTAGTCTGTGTAAAGTTAGTTATGTGTGGTTGTAAACGTGTTTATTTGAATGAATGGCTGTGTGTAGTAGTATTTATTTGTGTGTGTGGGTTAGTATTTTTGTGTGTATGTGTGAAGTAGTATTTGTATGTTTGTGTGGCTGTATGTGTGTAGCGATAATGAGTAAATGCCTGAGCAGTCTTGAATGTCAAGGGAATCAAGTGTTAATTCCGTCTTCTCCATTCTTCCATCCTCTTCCATTCATCCATTCTATTCAATATCTTCCATTCATCCATTCTATTCATTATCTTCCATTCATCCATTCTATTCATTATCTTCCATTCATCCATTCTATTCATTATCTTCCATTCATCCATTCTATTCATTATCTTCCATTCTTTGATTTTTTATACATCTCTCACCACCAGCATCAAATCACAGTCATCATCACAAAAATAATCACTAACACCACTAACCCACCACCACCACCCAAACCACCACCACCACCACCCAAACCCCCACCCAAACCACCACCACCACCCAAGCCACCAAAACTACCACAACCACCCAAACCACCACCACCCAAGCCACCAAAACTACCACAGCCACCACAACCACTAAAAACCACCAGTACAATCAAAACTACTACTACC
>OX030965.1:2561700-2569200 GCA_943735955.1 Piscicola geometra | reverse complement strand
CTGTCTAGTATCACTTATTTTGATATTCACACATTAGAACAGTAAATGAAATAAAGTTTTTAAAAAATTTACAAATCTTGTGTCAATTCTAAGAAAACAACCTCATGCAGACACAGCAATAGGGTCAAAAAATACAACAAATAATTTGTTTCAAAGCAGTCGCCAGATGACGCCGTAAGAAAAGGGAAAGAAGATTAACATTAAAAGTAGAAAACGACTAAAGTTCAACTTCTGCCTCAGTTTCGGCTCCAAAAGTGACAATTTAAAAAAGTTTTGATTATGTTTCGGTTTCAGCCGAATCTAAAATTTAATTTTCTGCCAAGTTTCCGCTTTGACTGGAACTAATGTTTGCTATTTTGGCTCTGTTTGGTTTCCGTCAAAATTGATATCATATTTTACCTATGTTTTTTTCAAGTTTAAAACATAATAGCCTATATATTCGCCCACGTATAACAAATCACAGCCAAAATTTACATTCTTATACACTTTTTTTGTGTGCTTTAAATAAACAATTACTTATGAAGAAAAGTTTGTTCTTTAAATTTTTTTAAATTTTGATGCTGGGCAAATCTAGGCAGATCGTCGCAGCCTTTTTGTTGAAAATGTTAAAAACTTTAATTTATGGCCCCCAATATGCATTCAAATTTAAAATTAAAATTTATCGTTAAATAACTATTTTATTTATTTACCTTATAAATAATTTTTTTAAATATTTATATTTTTATTACAAAATTGGGAAACAAGTTTTTTTTAAATAAAACTGATATTGTAAAAACAAAATGTATAAAAATATAGGTTAAATAACGTTGTATAATAAATTTGATTTATACAAAGTTTATATTTAAAAATAATTATAAAAAATATACAAATGACTTAAAAAACATATATTAATGATATTTTGTTATTTAAAGAAGATTTTGAATACTTTAAATATTCGTTTTTTCCAAAATATGATCGTAGGTTCGGTTTCTGCTGGAACTGAAATGATTGTTTCAACCGCATTTTTGGTTTTTGGTGGAAGCAATAAAATCAGTTTTTGTTGGTCTCTACTTACAAATCAAATGAATTCTAAACAGAATTTTTAGAAAAGTATCTTGCATAGATTATCTCTCAATACACAATATACATAAATTATCTTTAAACAAGCCTTAAAATGTGATTTAAACGTCTCGGAGCAGACAGAAACAAAACGTAAAAACTCAAATTATCATAATCTCCATTTTCTCGTCTCTCCGTTTTCAACGCCTCAGAGGCACTTAGGCTCTGATGCCTGCAGGGGAGAGGTAATGGCGAGTTACGAGCGGGCATTAGAGGCTAACGCCCTGTAACTTATTGCAGGTGATTCGAAGCGACTTCAAAACAGAAACGCCAATTTCTGGATCCGCTTAAACTTCTAATGTGAACGTATCGAGGCTTTAATCGGCTTGTAATGTGAGTTTTCTTAAACTGAAGCCTTTGGTAGGGTTTTTCTTTTTCAAAACAGCAAATGTTTAAATGAAGTTTTATTCTAAAAAAGTGTAATCGTCCAAACGTCGATGGTTTTCCAACTGCGACACTGGCAAAGACTGCAGGGCAGGAGCGATATGGTGAGGGTCAATATTGATGCGGCATTAGCTAATCCTTCCTAATCCCCTTCAAAGCCTTCATGTGAGAATCACCTCTGAACAAATAAAAGCCGTGTGTGTGTGTGTTTGTTTGTTTGTGTGTGTGTGTGTGTGTGTGTGTTTGTGTGTGTGTGTGTGTTTGTTTTTCGTGTGTGTGTGTGTGTGTGTGTGTGTGTGTGTGTGTGTGTGTGTGTGTGTGTGTTTAGTGTGTGTGATTGTTTGTGTGTGTGTGTGTGTGTGTGTATGTGTGTGTGTTTGTTGAGTCAACAATGTTGAATCACACATGACTGTGAGAGGCTTTGATGTTTGCAGCCTCTTTGAGCACTTTAAAGCTTATCATACAAGTTGTGAGGTGGGAGCTCGCTGGCGATGATGATAATGATGATGATGAAGAAGATGATCATGTTGTTTAAGAAGAAGGAGATGACGATGATGATAATAATAATGATGATGATGATGAAGATGACGATGATGAGGAGGAAAAGGAAGAAGAGCAAGAAGAGCAAGAAGAAAAAAGATCTTTGATTGATCGAATCAAAAGACCTTTCATGAAGTACTTTTATGAACAAGTACACCGCAACCACAACACTAACTACAACTAAAACTACAACACCAACTACAACAACAAAAACAACTAAAACAATAGCTACAACAACAACTACAACAACAACTACAACACCAAAAACAACAACACCCACAACCTCCACGCGGTGCGGTGGAGGGCGCTTGTGCCTCAAATGTGGGTACTCTCGGCCACCCTGCCAGGCCAAACCAGGTTTCGTACCAACCTGAGCAGATTCCGTACTGGGCACCACTCGGCTATCAGAGCCTACCAATGTAGAATAGGCCTAAGCCAAGAAGACTTGTGGAGACTCTGCAAGACGGTCCAGGAGACAACAACTCATCTCTGGACAGACTGCCCATGCTTGGGACCAGATAGGGCAGTACACGGGCTGGGCAAGAACACAAGAGAACTGACTCAAGAGCCTGGCAGGGCAGCGCAGCTGGTTGAGATTATCCTCTCCAGACTGCTAAACAACGCAACGAACAACAACAGCAACAGCTGAAGATCCAGGCTGAACTCAAAATTGAAATCTCAAAAGTTCAAGATTGGAGTTCCGACAACCGCCTCGCCCTACACTACAACAAGGGCTCGAGCAGCTTCTTCTCCACAGCAGTCTCCGAACACAATTGGCAACCGTCGATCACCATCAACAACATCCCACTCCGTTCGAACCGAACCCGACCTTTCTAGGAGTCAAATATGACAGACTCTTGCACTATGGCAATCATACAGACATGATAGTGGACAAGGTAAGGAAACGGGACGACATCATCCGCAATCTCGGAGGCATCTACAAAGGCAGGCTCAAGAAAGCTGAAGAGGAGCTCACCAAACTTGCTCGCACCAACTTGAGCAGGTTCTGTAATAGGCACCACCCGGCGATCAGAGCCTACAAATGTAGATACGCTCTAAGCCAAGAGGACATGTGCAGACTCTGCAAGATGGCCCAAAAGACAACAACTCATCTCTGGACAGACTGCCCAGCCCTGGAACCAGATAAGGCAGTACACGGGTTGGGCAGAAACACAAGAAAACTGAATCAAGAGCCTGACAAGGCAGCGCAGCTGGTTGAGACTATTCTCTTCAGACTGCTAAACAACTCAACGAAATGAACAACAACACTAACTACAACACCAACTACAACAACAACTACAACACCAACTACAACACAAATTACTACAACATCAACAACACACACCCTCCCTCATCTATTTACCGAGGATAACATTGTTGCTCTAACATTAGTTTATTTATGGCCATTTGTGTGGGATTGAGTGTTTGTCAGTATGTATGTGTGCATGTGTATATGTGCATGTGTGCGTGTGTACATGCGTGCGTGCGTGCGTGTCTGAGAAGTATATAAAGACACGGAGTCGGCATTTAGATAAGAAGTTGAGATCATTTAAGAGTTCGATTTGGTCGCAATTGGGAGAGCCTTGCTGTTAAATGTTAGTTGAATGTCAATTAGCTATCAAGTGAGTTTAGCCTGAGGATAAACTGGAGAGAGGATTAAATTAAATGGCTCAGGTTTATGTCACATACACAAACTCCATCGAACCACTGTAGCTAAATAATTTAAAGTAAAACCCCATAATAACATCATAAACTCTAATCTACCATTAAAAATAGCATTAGAACAAAAAAAATAAATAAAAATGTACAATGGAACGAGTGCAAGAGCACAATGACCACTATAACCATTAAATAATTTTAAAATTAATTTTTAAACTCAAGCTTTTAGTTGCTCAACAAATCAGCAGCGCATCTCCAATCGAGGAATAAACCATTCAAACCACGACATTCTGACGCTGGAAAGACGTTTTTATTGACCTTACTGGTTAAAAAATCTATCGTGTTGATAATGATAGCGATGATGAAGAAGAAGATAATGATGGTGACGATGGTGATGATAATGGTGAACTAACAATCGTTAGAAGAGACTTGAAGACCACAGCACAGCCTTAACGAGAGAGGCTTGACTTGGAGAGACTTGAACGTTTGTAGCTTTTGCATGTCTTGAAAGTTTCAGTCTACAACAACAACAACAACAACAACCACAACAACAATCACAACAACAACCACAAAAACAAAAAAACCCATAACAATCAAAACTATCTGAACAACAAAATCAGCGAACCACCAAAAAAACTCTGAAAAATCCAAAACAGTCACCGCAACAACAACAACATTAACCAAAATACTAACCCTCCACTTTAACTCTATCCACAACAGCAGCCACAACCAGAAAAAACAACCAGCAACAACCACAAAAACAACATCTTCTTTACAAACAGCATCTCAAGATTCACATCATCATCATCATGTCCGTTCTCGTCTTCCTTCTCCTTCTCTTCCTTCTCAACATCTTCCCAATCCAAGCATCCTTCAATCTTTATCTTAATGAGACGGAGACAAGGAGGTTGCTAGGTGAGTTAGTCTCTCTTACTATGTTCACCTATGTGTTACTATTTGTTACTATGTTTATCTCTAGGCTGCTATGTATCTCTGTGTTATTCCATATACCTTTCCACCTATTTCCATAACACTCTGTTGACCTGTGTAAATCTCTGTTAACTTTATTAACTCGGGGATTTTTGATCTGTCTAAATCTCTGATAACTCGATTAACTCCGGAATTGTTGGGTGCTACAGAATCAATGCGTTGATGGCCTTTTGCTCATATCTTCATTGCTTTCCTGCCTGCCAAGCAGACTCTCACGTGGTCATGACTCCCATTTTTTAGATTTTTGAAGAGAATAAAAATTAAATAATAAAAATAAAAATAAGAAAAAGAATTAACTATTCAATGAAATTACCATAATAAATAAAGAATAAGAAAACCATATTAGGTAAAAATAAGAGTAACAATAATAAATAATTAATGAGAATGAAAAAAATAAATTAATCAATAAAAATAAATAAAAGAATTAATTAATCAATAAAAATATATAAAAAAATTAATTAATAAGGAATAAAAATAATAAATTATCCGTGGAAATTTCTTTATCTTCCTTCAATCTTTATTATTAAACTACCTTATTGATGAGGATATTTCATAATATTTTATTTCATATTAATGAATGGATTGTATTTCATGGTATATTATTTTATTGTATTGTTTTAATTGTTCTTTTACTTTATTGTATTGAACGTACGTGCATGCGCACGCACACATCCTTTGTGACGGCTCCTGAGATGACGTTCGCTTGTCGGACTGCTCAAATGTGGGCCGTTAGACAGATCGATCCGTTATATCGCCCATTAAATGCATAAATAATTGCTAAAATGTCTATGTTGTTTGTTTTCTATGTTTGTACAGGTCGGAAACTCCGTGCGTGCCTTTAAAGCGTTTGTCAGGACTGCATTGGAATCGTTGGTTGTAGTTGTGGTGGTTGTAGTTGTGGTGGTGGTTGTAGTTGTGGTGGTTGTAGTTGTGGTGGTGGTAGTAGTTGTGGTGGTTTTAGTTGTGGTGGTGGTTGTAGTTGTTGTGGTTGTAGTTGGGGTGGTGGTTGTAGTTGTGGTGGTTGTAGTTGTGGTGGTTGTAGTTGTGGTGGTGGTTGTATTTGTGGGGGTTGTAGTTGTGGTGGTGGTTGTAGTTGTGGTGGTTGTAGTTGTTGTGGTGGTTGTAGTTGTGGGGGTTGTTGTTGTGGTTGTAGTTGTGGTGGTGGTTGTAGTTGTGGTGGCAGTGGTTGTAGTTTTTGTATTTCTAGTGGTTTTAGTTGTGGTGGTGGGGGTTGTATTTTTAGTTGTCATGGCGGTGGTTGTTGCAGTGTGATGGTTGAAGTTGTGGTGGTGGGGGTTGTTGGTGATTGTGGCAGTGGCAGTTGCAAGAAGTTGTGGCAGTTTTTTACGGAACAGAATTTGGTGCAGTTTTGATTGCTGACGTCATTGTGTGTTTTGGCATTTGTCTTGTGGATGTGTGTTCTGTTTGATGGTCTTATTGATTTCCGTTGTTTTTAAGTTGGATCGATGTCTTGTACCATCACATGCACGCACATACACACACACTAGAGGTCTCACATTCAGAAAAAATAAAAACACATGCATACACAGACACACCCAAACAAATAAAGGCACGTACACGCAAGCACACCCAAACACATAAAGGCACATACACGCAAGCACACCCAAACACATAAAAGCACATACACGCAAGCACACCCAAACACATAAAAGCACAAACACACAGACGGTTAATGCTTTTGGAGACATGGTATTAATAACTTTGTCTTGCCATCATTAGTCGCGCTGTGATCACTTAACTAGCTTCATCATCATCACTACTTCCATTACCAGCATCACCATTATCATCTTCACCATTATCACTACCTCCATTACCAACATCATTATCACCATCATCACCATCATCCTCCTCCTCCTTCTTCTTCTCATCATCCTCATCGTCATCATCATCCATATATTAATTCTCATCACCCTCATCCTTCTTTTTATAATCTTCATACTCATCATTCTTATAATCATCATCACCACTACCATCATCATTATCATCACTACTAGTATCATCATCAGACCACCATTAAGCACTAGACAGTAATATTTACTTTTTCAAGTGATTCGCACTTTCTTCTCTTTCACCAACACTTCAACCCCTTCACTCCATCATTCTTTCATTCCTTCACATGCAATTCTTCCATCCATCATCCCTCACCTCACTTCATATCTTATCTTTATTTATGTAAACTCACACACCTTTATCATTCATTCATCCATCCTTCCACCTTTCATCTGTTCTCCCATCTCACATCCACCTTTCCATCCATCCATAATCCATCTTTCCATCACTCATCCATAATTCAAATCCCATTTTATTCTTTTTGGTTCTCAGACCACACCACTCACCTCCGCATCACTTCACAGTGCTCCATCTTACACACCTTTCCACACCCCATTACACCAAGGAATTCCATTTCCATTCATCAGACTCTAAAAACCTCACGACTTCACAACCACCACAACCACACATAGGCATAACCACACTACACCTCATTACCACTTCCACAACCACATTACACCTAGTCACACCATACTACACCATACCACAGTATTGAATAATCTATTAATTATAATCTGTATTACCATACTACCCTACCGCACCCACACCCCAACACACTAAACCATACCACACCACACCACACCACACCACACCACACACACTCAAGCAAATCACACTATACTAACATACTACACTACCCCAACTACAACCAATTCCCACCAAACCAAACCACACCAAACCAAACCAAACCAAACCACACCCCACCACACCCCACCACACCACACTACACCACACCACACCACACCACACCACACCACA